>RJWH01002749.1:0-75747 GCA_004363575.1 Solenodon paradoxus
CTTTTAAATGGGAAGATAAAAAGTGAGAAGTGGTTAATATCATCATGTCAATGTGTGGGGTTATTATGTACATTCCTAGTGAGATGGGTTTAACTCCTAACTTCTAATTTACATGCAAAGAGTTAGCTTTCAATCATTTACTAAGAAGGCGATCAGAATAATTTGATAGTTATAGCTAAATACTTTGAAACAGGAAATAAATGATGAAAATGCTACCATTTTAGAGAATTGGGAAAGTCCAAATAAATTATTTGTTCCATGTTGCTCGTCATGATCTGCTTCAATTTTAATATGTTGACTCAGAATCCCAGTGGACTTCTTTGGATGGAAGCTGAGCTTGTTTGGAAGATTTCCTGGTGAGATCCTGAGATGCTTTTCTGAGGTCAAAGTCAACAATATCTTAATTTATTCATAGCTCTATCCAGGACACCTAATGAAGACTTTTTATGCAGTTAGTACTCAGTAAAGAATTGTTAAATAAGCTAAATGAAATAAAATGGAAAAGGAAATCTGAGAGCTTGAATGGGGAAAACACTAGTGTTATTCAACTAGATATTATTCAACATTGAATAAAATTAAATCCCTACCCCAATTTCCTTTTCATACAAGTGTGGGGAATTTCAGCCATCCAAAGATGATACATTTTTTGTTGAGAGAATATTTTTCTGGGGTGAATTGCATTAAATCAGTTTAATTTTTACTCATTTTTCTATAGACTGTAGTTAAACTGTTCTAATATTTTTATTATTTTAATAACTTATTTTTCTGGTCATTTTTCTTATGGAAGTTTTTAATGAAATTTGATTCATTGTTTAGTTTTTGTCCATTTTGAGTATACCAGTTATAGATTCTTCTATATGTAATTTTATAAAATCACTTAGGTCCCAATTTTTATGAAGTTTAACTTTCCCAGATTAGGTTGAAGATCTCACAATTCAGCTATTATAAGTCTGGTTTTATATTGATGGATGCTGCCATTTGTTATAGATGGAATAAAAGGTCAATAGTTTGCATTTATAACCTATTTACTTCTTGACACAATGTACAATGACTCTAACTCTGTTCTCCCTGTCAGCAGAACAGTGTAGGTATGACCTTTTCCATCTCTAAAATATCACATGACACTTTGGGCAACATTAGTTCAAGTCAAATGGACTTCCCACTGATGATTGCTTTACCTTCTTTGTTCTTCCCAAGTTCACCTCCCCCCACCCTGTCCCTTTACATCTCATACAACGTTTCTGATCATTCTTGTTGGAGGTAAATTTTTTACAATTTTAAGTATATTGTTGTGTTTTATTATATATTTATATATGTACATATGATATACATAGAACATTAGTGACCTTGTCTTTGTTTTTCATATTTGTCTTGAAATTTCTTGAAATTAGGATTCAAGCCTTATTTTTAGTTATGTTGCATAGGATTACTTTAAAAAAAAAAGTTGAGTCTTCCCTTTAACTTCCACCACCATAGGGTGGAGGAATGATCAGTCTTATTCTCATTGCCTCTTCTCTCATCACTAATGCGCACAGCTTAGTTCTGAAACAATTTCATCTCACCTGGAATGGTTCTTTCAATTTCTGCACTGTTGCCCGCTCTGGCTTACTCTTGGAGTGAGGACAGTAGGCCCTGGGGATTCTTGGCTCTAGGCTTGTTTGTAACTCATGCAGTCAACCTCCGAGGTCTTCTCAACTCTAGGGGTACCTCCCTGAGAGGGACTTGGATCCCCACTCCTTTTACTTTCCATACAACACATATTTTCTACTCTTTTAGAATATTAAAAATAAACTCTCCAGTAAATTTTTCTGAAAAGAAAAAAAAAACTATCTTTTTCAAATAGCTTCTGTCTTCTTCTCAGTTAAATTCTCTGCATCAAGGAAGTACTAAGAGTATGGCTACCCTTGGAATAGTATGGGAAGAGAAAAACAGAAAGAATAAAATACATATATTATTATTATTATTATTATTATGACTGTTATAATTTTAGCAAAAATCCTTCCACAAACAAAAGGTTGGTGGACTGATAATTGAACTTTTATAAAAATAAAGCACAAGTCTGTGTCATGGTCATAGTCAGCTGTGCAGTAGGCTTGATTCAGGAGACCAGTCTGCACTGAGCATTAGGAAACAGGAAATAATGAGGTGAGCTTTTGGAGATTTAGCAACTAGCAACAACTAGAAATGTCAACAAGAAGAAAGGAAACATCAGGAAGGCTTGGCAGAGGGTGGAGGACAGTGGGACTCGGGGATGGGACGAAGTCAATAGGAGCACCAGTGAGACCTCTCAGGAGGTTGGACATTGAGTCAGGTATCACACCAGGGTGTTCATCAAGGTAAAACAGGATGAGACCCTAACCCACAGAAGGCGCTTCGAAAGCTAATCGTGTTCAGAAGCAAGGCTGACTTCATGCTGGGCTGCTAAACCAATGAACTACTTGGTTATGGCTCCAGAATGTGCTCTTTACTAGGAGGAGACAGATTAGTTCCTAAACTGGGGCTGAGACTAAACTCCAGCCTGCAGCAGAAATCCGAGGTGCCCCCGGGAACGCACGTGGGGGAACAGGGAAAGAAGAGAGTAAGTCAGGCAGGTCACTAAACCAGGCTTTTGACGCACAGTGTTTGAAAAGGACACTGGCATAAAAGTTAGTCTTCGCACACTTCTCCACACATGGATGCTGTCATCACTCAACTTTAAACATACTAACCCAAATAAAAATGGCCCAATTTTTAAAATTGCCGTTTATATTTCCTTCTTAAAATCTCAGTTGCCACAATGCAAGATAGAGAATGTTTCGTATTGAAAAATATAGTGACGATGACTGTCAGTTAAGTCTCAAGAATGAAAAGTACATTTTCTGGGAGGATCAGAGAGCATGTCATGGATGACTGCCAGTTCATGAGCCATCAGTCAGGAAACACTTGTGTTAGGGTAACTCTAAGACCTTCAGTTGGGCAACAACCATAATTGTAACGAAAGCACTTGAATGCTATTCAGTGACTTCATAAGCAAATAGATCCAATCTCTTTCCACTTTAATCTATACCACATTCTGCAACCACAGCAAGCCTTCTTAAATTATTATTTAAATCTATTTCCTCCCCTGGCTTCAAAACTTTTGGTAGATCCTTAAAATGCTCCACTTCAATTCCAAAGGGATCCTGTCAAGGATCTTTATAATTTGAATCCATGCTTCTGGTTTAGTCCTTTCTCATCGCTCCCAGGCATAGTGTCCTCCTTAATCTCTTCTCTGAATGTGTCAGACTGATGATGATGATATAAAGCTACCTTCCACTTCTGCACGCTGTTCCTGACACTGGAGTAAATGCTTATCTTCTTTTGGATATATTATTCCTACTATTTTTTTTTTTAAGAGCAGAAGGAAGGGAGAGTAAAAAGCATTTTGAAGGAAGAAAGAGAAGGAAGCATTCTTATTTATTTGTTTTGGTTGTTTCCTCCAGTCTCAGATCTCAAACCCTGCTCCTTGGGCTTTACCTGGTAGGCACGCCACTCTTGCTATCTTTTAAGATCAAGCTCTTGTTTCACTTCCTTCATAAAACCCTTTCCAAGAATTTTCTCTCTTCTTTCAACTCCCAATATTGCTGAAATAAATGGTCGTCTATCACCAATCTCCTTTTCTTCCTCCTTTATAAAATTCCAATTTTGTTCTGGTCAGTTCTCTTGGAACAAGAAGTGAGAATATTCTGGTCAGTGAGATAGAAATTAATTTCTATCCCAATTAGACATGGTATCATCATTTCCTTCTGGGTGCTTCTTTCATCTTTTCCCTCAGCTTTGTTGAGATAAAATAGACAAATAGCATTATATGAGTTTAAAGTACACAATATGATGATTAAGGTTATTTAACACATTCATCACTTCACAGTTACCTTTTTTTGTGTATAGTGACAATTAAGTGATACTTTCTTAGCATCATCAAGTATGCAGTAGAATATAGTCAGCTATAATCACATACTATACATTATATCCACAGAAATTAGGGATTTTAAAACTGGAAGTTCATTTCTTGATCAAAAAAATCCCCACCTACACTCAACCCCCAGGCCTTGGGAACCACCAATCTACTCTGTTTCCATGAGTTCAGGTTTTTAGATAACATATGTAAGTGGTCTCATACAGTATTTGTGCTTCTCTGGTTTATTTCATTTAACATAATGCCCTCAGTGTCCACCTGTCACAAATGTCAACATTTTTATGATTAAATATATACATATTTAATATATTCAATATATTATATCTCATTATATATTTATTATTATTATATATTTTTATCTATTCATCCATCCATAAATACTTAGGTTGTTTCCATACCTTAGCTATTGTAAATAACACTTCAGTGAGCATGAGTTGTAGATATCTTTTTGGTTTAGTGGATAAATACCCAGTAATGGAAATGCTGAATCAAGTAGTAGTCACATTTTTCATTTTTTTGAGGAACCACCATACTGTTTTCCACAGTGGATGCACTAATTTACATTATGATGAAAAGTTCACAGGTCTTCCCTTTTCTCCTATCCCAGCCAGCATTTATTATTTCTGTTCTTTTTGATAATAGTTATTCTAATAGTTTGAACATTTAATGTCTTTTTTGGAAAAATACCTATCCCAATTATTTGCTTATTTTAAGTAAAACTATTATTTTGATATTGAGTTACATTCTTATGTATTTTGGGTGGTGACTCCTTTTCAGATATGTAATTTGAAAATTTGGGGAGTTGCCTTTTTATTTTTCTCAGAATGTACAGAACTTTTATTCTTTTTTTAAAATTTAATTTAATTCTGTTTTTCCTTCCCCTGGTGCTGTGTCTTGAACACTGGTCCTTGGACTTTACATGGCCTGTACCTTAGCCACTGAGTCACAAGTGTAAACCTTAATTCATGTTATTGAAGGAATTTGCATAATTAGATGGGTTTAAGATGTGTGGCATTGCACATGATTCATTATATTATGACATCTGTCCATAATGTAAACATCTGTATATAATAGATTAAGTTTATCATCACCAGCCCAGTTCTTCAGCATACAATTGGTCTCTTCCACCCAATCTGCTTGCTTTTCTCCCTCCCTGCTTGCAATCACTAATTTGATTTTATAGATTAAAAGTTTATTTCTGTTTTATTTACTTTTTTTTTTGCTTGGATTTTGTATGTACTGCTTATGGGAAAAATCATGTGGTTTCTGTCTTTTTCCCTGCTTATCTCACCAAGCACATTCCCTCTAGTTTCATCCATGTTGTTGCAAATGGGGGATCTTTTATTTTATTTTATTTTTGATAGTTGAGTAATTCCATTGTGTATCTATACCACATCTTCTTTATCCACTCATCTGTTGATGGGCAATCATGTTATTTCCAGATCTATAGCTCTTGGCTATTGTAAATGATATTGTAGTGAATAGCGGGTGCAGATGTCTCTTTCAGTTAGTGTGGTGCATTTTTTAAAAACTAATATTTATTGAGTTAATGTTGGTTTACAAATAATATAAACCCATATGTATGAGCCGGTTCCCCCTTCCTCAGACACATGGCAACATATCCTGCCCACCACCAAATTGCCAAAAGTTCTTCATCATTGTCCAATGGACCCCACCTGCCATCTCCTGTCCCGTTCCCTATTGGTAACCTGAGTTCTATTGCTAATGTCCCAGAGTTGGTTTTGGTTTTGTCTGTTCCTTGGCTTTGTTTCTTTATGTTTCACATGTGCATGAAATCATTCAGTATTTGTCTTTCTTCTTCTGACTTATTTCACTGAGCATAATCCCTCTAGTTTTATCTATGTTGTTGCAAATGACAGGCTTTCATCTTTTCTAAGTGCTGTGTAATATTTCATTGTGTATATTTTCTGAGATGTATTCCACATCTTCTTTGTCAATTTATCTGATTCTTGTCTATTGTAAATAATGCTGTAATGAGCATAGGGATGCATATATCTCTGCAAATTAGTGTTTTGTGTGTCTTTAAAAATGATCATTAAGAATCTTTTCAGTACATTTCAGTATTTAATTTCATTATATTTGCTATTAAAGGAATAGCTGTACTTTGGGCTGCCAGTGTTACAACAGATAAAAACATGACAGATAATCATCAGCGATCTTACAAAACCTATTTAAACTGTATCTTAGTGTAGTACTTATTTTGGAATGAGTAATATAATAGTGCAAGGACGCTGTTGTAATGCCTTTCTAATGCAAATTAGAAATGAATAGGTAAACAACCAGCAGCTGTGGAAGATGCCATCTTTGCAATTGAGGACACCAAGAAATGGAAAGACCTGGAGGTGGCAAGTTTCATCTATATGAAACTACATTTATCAAGAATGATGAGAATAAGTGATGAAGAGGAAAATAGTGAGCCAGGCACCAAAATGGTTGATGAATAAGGAAGACTGGTCAAGAGGGAGATGACAGCAGCAACTGGTCAGTAAGGGGCACTGTTGAATGCTAGTAGCAAGTGTCACTTTTAAAATATTCTTTTATTATGGTTTCTATTTTTCCCACCAATAGTGATTAGGGAAGTGATTTAAAATTTCATGTGAAAGGTTTTCTTTTATTTATTGTTTATTTTTAATTTCATTTTATTTTGGCTATATGATATGGCCTGTTTAATTTCACTTTGCAGACCTTATTGATGACCTTTATGGTCAGTTTCTGTCAGTGTGCCGTTGCTGTTTGAAAGAATATGTATTCTTGGTTGGCAGTGGAGTCTGGAGTTTGATACATAACTTTTGATTTCATTTTATTGAATTTTATTATTCAGATGCTGAGGAAATCAAATCCATAGTTGGAATCATTATTTAAACTCAGAATAATCTGTGTGTGCTATTACATAGTTTGTTGTGTTGAAAAGACATTGAGACATTAATACTGTGATTCTAACTTTAAAATATTGATACTAGATTTGTAATTTTAAGCTAAAAGTTAAGAGAATTTGCCTAAATTTTAGGACTATTGAATTATTTGAAAGAATTCAAGATTAATGCTTTCTCTCTGTGTCTACACACATAATTTATTAGACAAAATATTTATGTAAATGCTAGGAAGGGTTTGCCTGATAGTACTGTGCATCTGCCTAATGGAGCATTTGTAGTTTTCCAGAAGCAAACACAGCATATTAAAGTGTTTAGTGAAATCAATTAAGACCAAGATTAAAAGGTTTGAGTGAAATTAGTCCATTTTATATTAGTTGGTCAAACATTAACAATTCTCCTGAAAAGTATTGTTCTTGTTTTACATAAAATGTGCTGGATTTATAGCTAAAATAAAAAATTGTTTAAGGTGGTTTTTAAATGGTTTAAACTTGGGTTTTAAATTGAGAAATACATTCAATTGAATATTTAAATCCCATCTAATTCTAAATAGCCCTTTCTAGGCATAAAACCCTTTTGAGCATCAAAAACTCCCACTGATGAAACTGTTATTTTAAGCCAAATTCCAGAGGGGAATGCGTGGGTATAGCTTTCTAAGCAAGGAAACATAGACAAAATCTCAGTAAAAGATTTCAGCAGAAAATGGTAGCATGAACACAGGTTTCATAGACTCTTCCCACCCTCACCTGAAATGAACAAAGATAAAAAAATAGAAAAGTGCATATTAAATTTAGAAGAGAACTCTCTATGTTTATAAACTTTCATAATTTTTTAGATCCATTGCAGATGTGACCAAATTAAAGATATGAAGAAGTTGATAATGCTCCCTTTTTCTTTTTGAAGATCTCCTTTTTAAGAGAGCAGAATTGTTCCAAAAAATGGAAAAAATACTTATCAATATTCTCTAATTTTGAGGGACCAAAAGATGGGGGGGTCGTGCAATGAGTTAGGTAGGGGAATATCTCATTAAGAATCTCTTACCACTACAGTTTGCAAACAGAATGCCCAATGCCATGTGTGGGCACACTAAGCAGGAAGCAGATTCTTCTGTCACCCTGGACTCCTTCAGGAAGGAAAACAGACTAGGGACCATCATGTGGCTATCCTTAGTCCAAACAGTGCAAATCAGAGAACATTTATTTGGGACCCTGTGGGAGAGAATACTGTAAACACTTGAATGGAAGTGTTTACATCTGGGAAGAAAATTTGAATTGGGTACTGGCTTAGAGTCATAGATAAAGGGTGAAGCTTGGCTCTCGTCTTGATATTTTTCTTTCTGACTCTATTCACACTAACAACTAAGACTTTACTCATCTACTTCCTTCAGTGGTTATGTTAGGGATGCCCAGGCCCTATTGGATTCATGTCCATACCAGACCTTTTTCAACCTTCTGTTGACTATAGATCCTGTATTCTTCAGTGTATGACTGACTACTTTGCATGTACAATTTGATAGATTAATGGAGCTTATTGGGTATAAAGTCTACAATAGGCAAATATTTCCTCAATTATATGCACTAATTGATTCATATGACATGTGTAGTGGTTGAAAATAAGAAGGTAACTGGATCAAGGAGGATTACAGAGAGGCTAAACAGCACTAGTGTGTTGATGATTGATATTAATAGCAATCAATGACAATTTCTCTCTTTGCATTGTAAAATTTCTCCATCCTCAGTCTCAGTGATAAGCTTACTCCTACAATAAGTTAGAATAGCTAATATTATCTTATGATTGCACTTATTATCAGATCTTACATATTACCAGGGAGAGAAATTCATAGGCATTTTACCCTGTGCCTTGGTCCTGACCATGTCTGAAATCAAAAGTGTAGCCTTATTGAAAAAAAAATTGGTCAGATACAACTGTATTTGAAGCTGTTTATTGTTCACTGGCATTGTTTACTTTTTTGGTTTAAAGATCAAGTGTCAGCTAAGGGATCTAAAATTGTAAAATCATAACTATGTGAGCAAAGATTTATTCCACGTCTGTTTTAAAGTAACAGTGTAGTTTAGTGGGAGAGGCAAGGGCCAAAGGACAGAAAAACTTGTACTTACATTCTCACTTTATTGTCACCAACTAGTACGTGATTTTGTATAGGTTATTCAATCACAAACTTTTCCTCTTTTGGAAATGTGATAGTACTACCTCGTAATTCTAAGATTAAATTATTAAAATAGCATAAATCCTATAACATAGAACCTGAAACATAAAAGGTGCTCAAGAAACACCAACTGTCACTTAAATATAATTTATAAATTATTTAAAAGATGTCAATAGTGCTGTCTTATGAGTAAAAACTCTTGATTTGTTCATTTTCAACTAATAGAGACACCAACATTCAGATGCAAATTACACAGACAGAAAACAATTTCAAAACATAGATGATAACCCTTTTATTTCAACTCATTTTTCAGCCCTACTATATTTGGAGACCAATTTTGAGTTTAAGACAGGATAACTAAAGGGCAAATTACACACACTTTATTTTTTTCACAAGAGAGATTGAATATCATTCCATTATTTTATCATGGCTACAAATCATTGAAGGCATTTTACCATGTTGTCTGAATCTTAGGTGAGGGGACAAGAGATTTAGAGGAAAATGGAGAAATCAGAATGAGAAAAGTGACAGTAGCGCAAGAAAAACTATTTCTCTCCATCTTAAGTTATGTTTTCTCTTCTATGTATGTATTATCTGAGTATCTGAAAAGGTGGCCTGAGTAACTGGTTCCTTGAAATGCAAGATTTGGTAGAGAAATGGAGTTTGTGTGTAAACAGCAAGAAATTATACTCACCACCTGTAGCACATGCGCTAAATAGAGTATGCCATGTCAAGAGTGGAGGAGGTGGGAGGAGTTGAGAATGGGAGATTTAGGAAGGACTGAATGGTTTTGAGAACTGATTTTAAAAACAAAACAATGAAGGTTTGCCTCCTTTTAGTCAACAAATTCCTATAATCAGCTGTCCATATTCACATTAATTTAGTTTATATGTCAGATTCCATGAGTAGTCTTTTAAATCCTTGAAGGCAGGTACCAAGTCTTATTTCTCTTTGTACACCCAACCCCTAGCATAGACACACAATATAGTTGATGGATGGATGAATGATAAATGGACCAATGATCACAAAGACTGAGGTTACCGAGAAGCATTTGTCTAGCAATCGTATAAAGCTCAGATTGTGACTTTAGTAAAATATTTTAAAAGGAACCCTGTCCATTTAAATGTATAGAGGAATATTTTCACTACCACAAAGCATCACTCTCACAGATTTAATTTGGTAAACAACGTATTTTAAAAAAATTAAGTTATATGTGGAAATTGGGATATGTCACAAAAATTTAGACTTATAGTTTTCTTGATTGGCATTGACTGACTGACCATTTCTCTTGAAAGAGGTGGCTTCCATAGGCCAAATGTTCATGTGAAAAATTGTGGCCAGAACTAAGTAGTGACTGATCTTTCTGGAAGGGCATGTAATCTGTAATTCATGATGGTCCCTACTACTCACTTTTCTCACTTTTTTTAACCTATTTGATTCCAAATAGCCTGTTGAATTTGTAACACTTACACTAGACGATGTTCTGGCTGAAAAAAAAAAAAGCAAACAAAGAAGGGTCTTCCAAAAATACTGTGAAAATTCTGATTGGACCTGGTGGGGAGATGTTATAGTTGGCATTGGAGGGGAATGCACACCTGCAAAACAGCTGCATTTAAGGGCAAAACTGATGCAACTGTTTATGCACTGAGAGATGGAGGGAAAAGCAATGGAAAATTCCAATTTCCATTTCACTAGGCTGCATAATGATCCTTCCTGGTAAACAACGACCAGTCTTTCCACAGTTAGGGGATTGCGATTAAAGAACTTGGTTACTAAAGGGAGGAGAGCAGAATGGAGGTGGGCAGAGATTGTACTTAGTCCAAACTAGCTCATACAGCTCTCTGGTTCTTAGAAGTCAGCCAATTCAATTTACTTACATTTGGCTTCCACTTTCAAAAACACATACATTGGATGACACAATCTGTTATATTAGATTTACTAATATTTTACAGTGATGCAGCAATGAGCAGGCCAAGTACCTTAGACACAGGAGATTTATGGCTAGTGATTAATCTTGTAAAAAATAATGAATTGCCACCAAAAAGGAGGAAAGAACAGATACTTTCCCAAACAGGAAAAGAAATCTCACCCACTCATTTGATGGATGAATATTTCTTTAAAAAAATTTTAAAAAGAAAACATTCGGAATTAAAAAAGAATCTCTTTCTGACTACCCAACAGTCAACATCTTGCAAAACTGACTTGGTGGGTATAGCTGGCAAACTGAAATTGCCATCTCATCTTAAGAATATTAGCAAATTGCAATGGGTGCTCTCCAGAAGAAAGGCTATTCCTTTGCCAGGACTTTCCACTAGGATCACGGCTTCTACAGTTGGCAGACTGACACTCGCAAACAGGTCCAGTTTGAAAGATGAGGATTCAGGATGCAGTGAACAGCATATTTTTCTTATTATTTTGCATGCGTATCTACCCTTTTGGAAAAAAAAAAGAGAGAAATGTCCCTGAAACTAAAATTCAAAAGAATAAAAACTATCACATTTTTTCCTCTTTTTAACTCTCTCCACCCCACCATCATCTGAAATGAGAGGGTAAAAATAAAATGTATTCTTTTTAGATTTACAGGAAAAATAATTTTGATATTTTAAAAAGGAGGGCCGTGTAGTAGGTTGGCTAAATCTCTACCTATTCATATACATATTTCTGAATGCACTCTTACTCATTATTACCACTTAAATGAAAAACCCACCTTTTTTGAAATGGTATTTATTTAATTTGTTGTTTTCTTGTTTTGGAGCTTTACATGAAAAGGAGGCCTTGCTTCATTGGTTTTTCATGAACGAAAACATTTCCTTTGCAGTTTGGAATTAAAAAATGCAACTATTGGAGTTGTTTTCTTTTTCCTTCCTCTAAAACTAAGAAACATATTTTTCTTTCTGCACTGAGACTATTGCTGAACTATCAGATGACCAGTGGGTCCTGAAACCAAGATATTTATAGTCTGTAAATATTTTTACGGTGGTAGTGGTGAAGAAAGGGGTGGTCTTCCTTGTATACACAGACTGCCTTGTAATTTTTTTTTTTAACATTTAGAAATAAACTCTATTTCTCCTGCCATGAGAGCAAAGCAATTGAAATCTCTGCCGGAATAATTTATGGCGATTCTCTTATATTACACTCTCAAACATGGGTCTATGAATTACCTAGATTATCAACTGATTTTTGTGGTTCTCTTTCATGTACAACATAGATTTGAGAAATTTGTAAAAGTTTATTAGCATAGATAAAATCACATTTCAAACACTGCAGACTTTTTTTTCTGAATCAGCTTTGTATTTGAGCATGTAGTCCTGGAAACAAAGTAATTTAAGCATTCACTTTAAAAATTATTGATATTTGCACATCAGAATCAATTTAGTGATGAATAAGTCAACTTTGTTTTGGTAACAAATGATCCTTCATTCTAATAACTTAGAACAGACAAGATGCCTAAGCATAAGCTGTGGTTCTGCTGTCTGTGTCCTCTTAGTTCAGAATAAAGGAGAAACTCCTAATAGAAACATATTAGTTAGCACCTAAATAAAAGACAAGACAAATTCAACATAACTCTTAAACCTGCTTCTTGGATGGAGATGGGTCATACATGCTGTTGACCAAATCATGACCGAGAAAGAGTAATTGATAAAATGCTATAGAAAATCAGTAAGAGGAGATCATTTTTAGGGTGTGTTGACAATAGATTAGTCTTATCTGAATTTTCTAATCGTTTTCTCGTTTAGAAATTTTGTTCCCCTTCATTGTCTCAGTCTTTCTCTTTCAGATATTTCATCTGTTTTAACCAGTCCAGGGATCTGAATACAGTTTTTATATACTGGACCCTTGTTTGCAAGTTACAGAAACTGAAGTCAAACTGGCTTAAGCAAAAAAGGTAATGAATGTACTGCTATGCAGACAGTCTCATCAAATGGAAATGGCCTAGGCCTATAGGCATAGACTCTAATATTTAAAAGATGTCATCAAGAATCTATTTCCAGTCTTTGGATTTTCTTTTCTTGGTGTTGGTTTTATTTGCAGGCAGGCTCTTTTCTCCTTGTGGCTCCCAGATAGCCCTTAGACTCATGGCTTACCAAGTTAGCAAACTCAGCGAGTTCCAGCTCTCTCAGCAGTTCCAGCAAATTTCAACTTTCATTAGTCTGTTTTGGGCAGTAGTCCCACTCTTGAATCTACACTAAAGGAGCGTAATGCTTCAATTGGTCAGACTGGGGCATATAACCACACTTGTAGCCTGAAGAAAAGTGAGACTTTCCACGTCAGTGGACATACAGTATATGTGGGTATTAAGATAAATAAAATTGCTGTTTGAAGGGAAGGAAAATGTTAAACAGACATGCAAGAACAATGAAAATCTACTACATAATAGGAAACTGATAATGCATTTTGATTGAAAAATGTTATTGATTTTATTAATTGTATAGACATGTGTGGATACAAAGAGAATCCTGTCTATTCTCCCCCAAACTTTATTGTCCGTAGGCTTTTCTTCCTGTGTCATTCACTGTTGATCCAACTCCCTGTAGATATTATCTCTTGTTTTTTTTTTTTTTTTTTTGTATTTTTAAACACATTAAGACATAGTTGTTTTTATAGTTTGTCTTATTATCCTCACATTTGGAGTCTTTGTGTGTGTATTTATGTTGTCTGTTGTTTCTTGTCTATAATGTCTTTTTTAGGTGTATGTGTCTGGTCATCTTTATTTCATGCTGTTCATTGTATTGGAAAAATTATTTCTAGTAAACATGTAAATTCAAGATGAAGTTAACTTTATTACCAGATAGGTTGAGCTTGCTTCTGTCAACACCTGCAGGCACTATCAGTATAAGATCGCTCTAATTAAAATTCACTGCTTGAGAATCTCTTGACCATCCAGTTATGTTTATCTGTGGTGCAGGCTATGGTGAGGGTTAGTTTACTCCTGAGCTGCCCTGACTGTGTGTGCGTGTGTGTATATATCTGGAGTACCATTCCATTGTGAAGAGGATTTCCTGTTTAAGTTCTCAGCTAGTATGTACTCTGGGTTTGAATATCCATTTCTCTTCCCGTAGGAGAATTTCCTCTTCCTGAGAAAAAGGACATTCACATTTTTATATTGGGCATATACCCTTTGGATGAAAATGAGTTTTGTGTTTACCTACCTGAATTTTTGTTCAGAGTGCTATTCCACACTGTCTTATTAGCTATGTGTGGTTGTTGGAATGAGCCATTATACTATATTCAGCATTTTCAGTTATTCTGAGCAAAGGTTTGGTTCAAATAATCTAGTGTGTCATTCCTCGGAACTGGAAGTCTTCTCTCTGAATCTGGGTCCGTTTGTTCTCCCAACTTCTGCCCCTATTCTTTCATTTACTTTGCTGGTAGACAGGCCCTCCTAGAATAGACAGCCAAACTTACATTCTTGATGTGACGTAATGGATTAGATTCTCATATTTTTTGATGCACATATTTCTTTTTGTCTTGAGACTGATAGTATCGGGGGCTTTTAATTATTACAAAATACTATCATCTTGGTCCACTTTGACTCTGGTATATTTTCAGGATGTCTTTCTTTTCTAGTATTAACTCATTTCTACCGTCCGAAAGCCCAATTAGAATTACAGTGTGACACAGGCTGCAGTTACTAAATGTATAAAGTATTATATATTTAATATTGTATTATGTACATGTTGGCATGCATGATATTTCCTATACTTCCTGTTCTTCTTGGGGAACATTTACTAGCCTTGTTTTCTTGTTACTGTTCTTATATTCCCCATAGAATATTTGCTCCAACATTGTTTCCTTGGTGTTCATTGGTTTCCTTCCTTCAGAACCCTTAAATGTAATATTTTTTCAAGGTTTTCTTTTTTTGGCTTTGCCCCGCTATATGAGATTTTTGCAATATCTTCTATTTCTGTAGCTTCAGTTATATTCTATGTGTATCATAATAAAATGTACATCCACAACTCTGTAACATGCTCCAGTTCCATATTTTCAACGGAGTACTGGTTAAGTCTTCTAGGATGTTATCCATGTTCTAAAAGTTTACATTTCCAAAATTTTATTCTCTTTATCCTCCAGACTCTTATTTAGGATTATGGATTTGTTTGTTTGCTTTTTTTTTAGAAATAGAATTAACCTTTACCTAGTCTTCCAAAATATAAACTTCAGTATCATTCTTATCCTTTACCTCTCCCCATTTCATGTCTAAAGTATCAAATCCTTTATTTCTATCCCACTAGCTTTGCACTGGTATAGTTTCATACATATTTATGTTTAAATGTATATTCACAGAATATATATGTATATATAAATGTATATTCAAAGAATAATCATTATTGGTAGATTATGTATTTACAAATTTGCCTACTCACTAAAATTTATTTATAACCTCAAAATCCATATTTGTTGCACTTTAATGGGCATTCAGGAACATGCAGAGTGGCAAAAATTTTGAATCACCTGATATGCATATTTCTAGTTAAAGTTGACTTTGCTTTGCCTTCTCTAGTTTCAGCCCTCATAGTGTGAACAAATGTTCTGTTTGAGATGTATTTAATGACAAATTTTTACTTGTGTAAACTCTTTTATTGATGATTCCATTTTAAAAATACTTTTATTGAGGTAACATTGCATTCCAAAGTTATAAAAATTATAGGTAGGCAACATCATAAATCAAGATACAAGTTCACCACTAAAAGTTAAATTCTGTCATTCACCATTAAATTGACCGCTTTTATCTGATTTTCCCACCCCCTTGTCTCACTTTCCTTCCCGTAACTACTAATTTGAGCACACAGATTAAAAGTTTATTTTGTTTTATTAAGATCATCCATTTGTTTGATTAAACAAATGGATTTCACTGTTTAAAATGGTTCCCAAGCATAAGGTTGAAGTGTTGTCTAGTATTCCTCAGTGCAAGAAGGCTGTGCTATGCATTACAGAGAGAACACGTGTTAAATAAGCTTTGTTAAGTATGTGTTCTAGCACTGTTGCCTTGAATTTAATGTTAATTGGCAATATATTAAAAATGTATCTTCAAACAGAAATACACATAAAACAAGGTTATGTATTATGTTGTGAGCAGAGCCTAACCCTGTATTTCTTCTAGGAAAAAATAGTTCAGTATTTGCTAAATCAGTGATCAGGGAAATTTTATAGAACATAAGTACTCTGAATAATGAGAATCAACTGTATATATGTGTATATATATAATGTATTCATAGATCATATATAATGAATCACATATGCTGTAAATAGTTAATTACATGGTCATTTCTCCTAAAAATGGTATAACTTCAATCTAATTATGAGGAAGTATCAAATAAAGTAGATTATGCTCTCAGAAATATGAAGGACATGAATTAAAAAAAAGGGGAAAAAGTTTTAGATTATAAACAACAATGAAGCATGATAAATAAAGAAAGTGTATGATCTGGATTTGATTCTGATCTGGGGAACAAACTGCTCTAAGTGGTATATTGAACAAGCAAGGAAATTTGAATATAGACTATGAATTAGAGAGTGATACTATATCAATGTTAAATTTCCTCATTTTCTTAGTGTTGAGGTTATATATGTTCTTGTTCTCAGGAAATACACACTGAAGTATTTAGGGGTAGCAGCCAATGTTTAAAACTAACTGATTAATGGTTTAGAAAAAATATGTAGCGAGAAAATGAATGAGAAAGCAGATAATATTTAAATAATGATGATACTTAGAAATAATTTTTTCTTTTGAAATTGCAGCAAAATGAAAAATACAGAAGTAAAAACTTTGGGAAATAAATTTTACTTACTCTTATTTTTTTTTTATTGTTTATTTCTTTCTTCCCAGTTGGAATATAGTTGGCAATAGGCAGTTACTGCCTGTATTATTTCCTTGGATTTTGAAAAAAAAAAATTAGATTTAATAAGATTTCAGGAGATAACAAAATAAAAAAAGTTATAGTTTGGGAATGTGCAGATAGAAGCATTAAAAAGAATCAACAATTAGAATGACCTTGGCCTTCTCAAAAGCAACATTGGAGGGTAAAATACAGTCATCTCTCCAAAACACTGGAGAAAAAGAATTTACACCTAAAAATTTATACTTAACCAAAGAATCAATTGTAAGGATAGAAAAGGGCATTTTCAGATACGAAAATTATCAAAAAATTGACACTGTGCAACAATTTTCAGGAAATTCTTAGAGAATATCCTATACAACTAAGGATTAACTGGGAAAGAAGTAGACCTGGGACACACGTAATAAAAAATCCACCAAAGGTCAAGAAAAAGAGAATCCCCAGGAAGATGGTGAAGGGACATCCAGAAAGATGTGTATCAGGTACAAAGGGTAACCAATCCATCTGAAGCATGCCAAAGCTTCCAAGAGAAATTTACAAAGATGAAAGTGATGGTCTATATGGCATACATGAACCAAAGATAATGATGATCAGAAGAATATTTGAGTGGAACTTCTGGTAAGTTACAGAAAATTTTGCAAGGAGAGAAAAAGGTAACGTTAATTCTAGAAAAAACAAAAAATAACTTGCATAGGAAAGTATTGGAGTCATAATTTACTACACGACTCAAGTCTGAATAACATTAGGTAATAATAATATAACCACTCAATACTGAGCTAATCATATTTGAGGGGGTGAAAGGATGACATGTTGGGAAGAAGCAGAAAGAAAAGGAAACAAGTTCTTATTTTTTAATAGTAGAAGATTAATAGACAATACCTATACCACCCATGGTTCAGTCTAGGGAACAGAGTCATTGATTGTTATAGATGAATAAGTTATAGGAGTTATATCTTACACAATTGTGAGAGGGGTTGAGGAAGTAAAGATCCGGAAGGGGAATCAGAGGATATGGTATGAAAAACCACATGTGTGTAGTCATCATAGTGAGATGGCAAAGGTAGAATTTGTGGAGAGGTATATGGGAAGCTTTTGCCTTTATAAGTAATATCTAGTCATGGGCCTGGCCTTTCTGAGTCAGCAGGGTCAGCAGTCAGGTAGAAGAGCTAAGCAGAGCAGACTGAGTTTCAGCTGATACAAACTGAACCTTTGCTTCTGTCCATCACTGCATATAACCCTGAAAAGACCTTCAAAAAATCATAATCACTGTGTTATTTTGGCCTCCCAAATATTATGTAAATTTCTCTTTTAGCCAACTATACAAGGCATTTGGAAAATACACATCTCTTTTAACATCATTTGATTTCCAAATCAAGAAAAAGACAAATTTATGTTTCCACATAACACCTATTCATGGCACATCAATCCACACAAAAAACATTGATCTTCCCCAAAGAGGATATACAAAATCTCACATGTTCATTCATCTTAGGGTGATAGTCATTCTGTTAGCTGAGTGACACTATTTCACATTCTGTAGTTTAAACACTGAGAAAAACTTAATGATAATTTATACATCTTATGTTAAAATAACACAAGAATAGTAGATGATAAAATATTGATATTTGACATTCTTATCAAATCAAGGAATGAATCATTATAACTACTATATTCTGTATTTCTGTCATGTGATTTTAGTTGCTATTTGTAACTATTTCTCTAGGATTGAAATGGGTGGGCAGCCCACCCAGTCTTATCTGGGTCTTATTTGATTTATATAACAGAAAACTCTAGGTCTGGCTTACAGAAGAGTAACGTGAGTCACCACAAGAGTCAAGAATCAAGTCAGACTTGACCTAGTTCACAGCCTACAGAGCTCCTAGAATGAAGAGAAGTTCAGGTCTTTGAGCAAGGACCTCACTATCAATCTTTCTCTTGTTTTTTCAGGGTCATTTACTCAGGTGACTATGTATTGGGAACTACTGGACACTAACTCTAAATTGATGTTTTTTCTTGATACCCCAAATGTTAAGAGTAGGGGCTTATGAAGTCTGATTGATTAATGGAGTTTTGACTTGGGTCCATTGCCCAGTGGGCCTCCTGGGTCCTCATCATCGTTAGTTTCTAGTTTTGGAATAGAGTAGACATTCTCAGTAACTAGAAGAATATCCCCACTTCAGTTTTTTGTCTATGCTTTTTGTGTTATCATGTATATTTTACAATGTATTATTAATTTTATATTTTCTACATTGTTCCAAAGTTAAAAGTGATTTATATAGATGCTTATAACATTGCAAAGTATAACACATTAAAATAGATGACAACACAACAAAGGAAAAATACGAGTAGAAACAAAATGCGGTCAGTCCTTGTGCACTGTTTCCCCATGTCTTTCTTGTCGCTGCCTGTGGAGGTGGCAGCCATCTCCTATTTGGCATCATGGCTGTCCTCAGATCCCTCAAGAAGCCCAAGATTGTCAAAAAGAGGACCAAGAAGTTCGTTTGGTAGCAGTCAGACCAATATGTCAAAATTAAGCATAACTGTGAAGGGGAACCCAGAGACATTGGCAACAGGATGCGCAGAAGATTCAAGGGTCAGATCCTGATGTCCAACACTGGTTATGGGAGCAACAAGAAAACAAAGCACATGCTGCCCAGTGGCTTCCAGAAGTTCCTGGCCCACATGTCAAGGAGCTGGAGGTGCTGCTGATGCACAACTCTTACTCTGCTGAGATTGCTCACAATGTCTCCTCCAAGAATTGCAAAGCCATTGTGGAAAGATCAGCCCAGCTAGCCGGCCGAGTCACCAATCCCAGTGCCAGACTGTGCAGTGAAGAAAATGAGTAGACAGTTTGTGTGCATGTTGTATTGTGTTAATAAAACCATCAAAGTGCCACACAAAAAAAACCAAAAAACAAAAAACCATAAAATGAAACAGAAAATAAGACTAATATATAAAGTATTTGCTTGCTTTGTACACTTTGGTCACAAATTTGCTCTTGAACATTAACCCAATTATTTATAACTGTAAATTAAAGACAAACCAGTTTCTTAAGAAAGGCATTATCTGTTTTGGATACCAGAACTGAAAAAAAAAAAAAAAAAAAAAAAAAACTTTCTGGGAAGGCTATTTCCTATTTTTAGGGATTGCCTGTTCTGTTGTTCATCTCAGTATAGCTAAGTGAGTCTACAAACACTGAAGAGACATTCTCTTCACATTAATGAAAACTGAATCTAATTCTTAAAGTATCTGAGAATCTTTGGGTATCTCTTGCCTTTAATGAGTATATAGTACTTTCTTCCAGCAACAACATTCACATAAAAAAAGAAGAGAAATGACACACATTACTTTATTTCAAAAGAGTTCAAAGCACACAAGATTAAATAAGGGAAATCATTTTAAAACTTGGGTCAAATCTTGAATTTTCTCTTTTGAGTTGATCTGAGTTTGACTTCCTTTAAAGTCAAATAAAACTGCCTCCTGGATCTCTTCCATGGGGATGGGGAGCAAAGTGAGAAATAGGCCTTATCACATCTGTCTACAAAAGAGTTTGCAAGTGGCAGAACACACTATTAACATCTGCGGGAGTCAAATATTTACACATTTTTTAAATGTTAAATAAGTGATTATGTTGTAGCTTTTAAAAACAACAAATTAGCCTGGATAAGGACTGGTCAGTGACCTTCTAGAAGATCTTTCGTATTACTTAATTTAATTATCTTACACAAAATATAACAAACGAACGTGGACTATCACATGCAATTAACGAAATGGAAATTTAGCTTCTATTTAACAGAAAACAATATACTATCAACATTGACACAATAGCAAAAATGCCATAATGCGCTCCAAAGTAATTAAGGGTACATTCTAGACGAAGAGTCAGTACAACAGCAACTAATATCAGCAAAAATAAGGTTGTGGGAAATTTTAAATTTGGGAATACAAATATCTGATGACATAAAAATAAGAGAACTCTAAATATATTTACAAGTGAAAATGACCAAAGTTACCCAAATCTATAAACATGCTTAGGAAAGATTTAAAAAAAATTAACTTTCTACTGATGTAACCCACTTTATTTCGTCATAAAATCATGAAAAACTCTGATTGTTAATGTTAAAATTTTTTAAAAAATAGCCTCCCAAATGAAAATTTAAAAAGAATGGCATGGGGAATATCTTTTTCAAGTGTGATAAAACCATAGAAGCTATAAAATGTAAGACTGAAGAATTCAAGCATATAAAAATTTTCTGCGTAGTTGAAAGTAAATTAAATGTAGGATAATATTTACAATTCAAATAATAAGAGATTATATATATGCACATAATCATATATATGCATATATATGTATAATTATAGAAGTAAAAATATAAATGACCAAGTATACTACAGAAAAAAGTGATAAAAGGGCGCACCCTGGTGGCCGAACAGATTAAATCAAGCTCAGTCTACACACATCCCAAAGTCTCAGGTTCAAGACCTGGGACCGGGGAAAAAGCCAAGATGAACAACTGAATAGAATAAAGTGCTTCTTTCTCCCCTCTCCTCCTGCCTGCCTGCCTATGTACTTTCTTGCCTGTACCCTTCCTTAAAACAAATAAATGAAAAACCCAGAAAAAGAAACAAATGATAGTGTTCATTGAAAAAGAAATATGACAATTTAAGAGAAAATAAATATCAATTAAAACTCTACTGAGATTACACTTTTTGCCTAGGAGTATCAAAGATCAAAACATATTGGCCAGTAGATAGAGACACATGTACTTTCATACATTATAATTAAGAACACACAACACACATGTATTTCCAATTGTTTGACCCAACTTTTCTACTTTTAGAAATTTATAATGCAAAGGCAAAGTGATCCATGAAAAAAATCAATTGAAGAATTGTTTGTAACGAAGACTGAAAACTTTCTAAACTGGCCAAATACAATCACATATCATTTCATGTATCTGGAACTGGAAAGTTCTTTATGAACTGATACTGAATGAACTCTATGATGCATGAAATAAAATTGGGTACAGATTAGTGACTACAATATTCTACTAGTTGCATAAAAGATAGGGGAAGAATAGATTACGTTTGTCTATGTGTACACACACATTTTCTTGATAAATATATCTCTCTGTAAGTATATTCAAAGCTTGGGAGGTTATCCGTAACTGACTGGTTGATTCTGAAGAAGAAAACTGGCTGGCTATGGGGGGAGGGGTTGAGCCTTTTCCCTGTATGTCTCTTTTGAAGGATTTAATTGAGGTGTATGAATGAATTACAAGTCATAAAAGTAAAGTATGAAAGTGGCCTTGCATCTATAACATTGCCCCTCATCCCTGCCCTCAGTTAACCTGGATCTCCAGTGAGTAGTATGAAGTCAACCTCATCAGTACACTTCTCTGCAGACACCAGGCACATGTCTATTTACAAAGCTCTTTTAATAAAACCACCATCTAAACTTGGTTTGAAGAAAAAGTTCATTGAGTCTCCAAGATGGAGAAACTGTGAGCTCTGAGGTTCAACAACAACACATTCAGAGTTTAGAAATGAAAGGAAGCAGAAATATGGGATTAAAGTTAATGATAGTTTAGGATCTGCTAGGGTTGTATTTTTTAGTAGCAAGAACATTCCTGGGTTCTCAAAATCAGGAAAAATATTCAGTGAATGACAAAAAAAAAAAAATTTCTGCAATATCAGTAAACTATTCCCAGAGAGATTAAGTGTGAGATTCTGAGCACCCCAAGAACTAAGTGTGATAGATTTTTGAGATTTAGTGGTAACCTTTAAAAAGCAGAGACAAGCCATCAGGAAGCACAGGAAGATATAAATTAGGAAACTTCTTTTCTCCCAGAACTCTTTTTTGGCCTTATGTGATGCATTAACTACCCTTCAGTAGAAGTGATACTATTATAATTCATTTTTAAAATGAAATTGATCTAGGAATTCACTAAACTAAAACTATCTCTGGTTCTAAAAAGTGCCAACGGCAAAACCCCAATGATTAAAATTATGCAAAGCCGTCTTTGAAGACAAAGCTGAAAACGGTCTGTAAATATAAATTAGGATAACAGTGGCTAACTCTACATGCAAAATCCATCACTGACGAGTTTGTCCTCATGCTAGTTAGAGCCCTTAGCTAGCTTCTTGATAAAAATTGAAAACTGATTTAAACCAGAACATGACAGAGGTGAAAGAGACCTTGGTCTAATTTGCTGTAAATACTTCCAAGGAAACAGATCCAGAAAATAGCCCAAATGTACGCAAATGGTTAATGGGAGAGCTAGATCTATTGGGTCTTGTGCTTATTTTTGGCTTTGAGTATTTCACAGTACACTGATCTACTGATCTTGCATGGGTCTCAAAACCGAAGAGGAAAACAAGGAACTTATTAAGAGAAGACTTTATACTTACATGGGTTTAACTCCTTTAGAAATGCAATAAATATGGCATGCGCATATGTGAGTGTGCATGGGGGAAAAGGGTATCATGATGGTGGAGGACTATTCACTGGAGTAGCAAGTCATGATGCAAATGCTGGGCTGAAAAATGTCCCCACACTTGCAAATTCTATGATAAAAATCAAGACTCCAAAAGCTGAGAAACAGACCCACTGTTTCTCTAATGTGTTCTGTCAACTCTTATTTGTGCCCTGTGGGCCAGTCTTAGGGGCCCAGTTTTCTTATCTAGGAAATGAACTGGTGACTTCAATTCAGAGCGACTTGGGTTTCTCAGGCTTGCATAAAAGTAATCTGAAATTCTTAGTGCACACATCTAGTTAGGACTGAAGTCCATGGGAATAATATGGGCACGGAATAATGAAACAATTAATAAACACGACTGTGCTATTATTGTTTCTATAGATTTGTCTCAGGTCTCCAAATTTCTGAGTCTCTTCTGAAACCCAAGGCATTGAAAGGGGAATTTAAATAGTATAAATGCCAGCATAATAATATGGTTATATTTACAGAGACCCTCCTACTGCCATGGTTAACAATATAAATGAGTATCTTTTTTTCTAAGGAGTAAAACATTCATTCCCACAGTAAGTAGTGAATGCAGGACACATTTCACTAGCATGAAATCAGGAAGCAGCAAGAAGTATATTTAAAGTAACACCTTGTTAAACAATATTCCCCCTACCCCAAGGCATCTGAAAGTGTAATTTATAGATTTTAAGGGGAGAGTGGGAGGATTATAAATGAGATATACTTCAGAGGAAAGTGAATCTTTCATTAAAGAAGCAAGGCCTCAATTTCTTGAGCACCTCAAGCAAGGGATCACAGGTTTGTGTAAGTTTCCCAGGAGAAACCAAGTAAAGAAAGAACACTTGCGAAGATAAGCAAAAGCTATTGGAAATACTGTTTTCGCTTCCCAAACTGAAGGAGCGTTTTCCTTTCAGTTGCACAATTGGCTCTTCCTATAAAAGAGAGCCAAGCTTAAAAAGTGGCGGAGGTGTGCTATCTTGGCGGCTGCCGCTCGCTCGGGTTTAAACTCCGCCAGCCTGAAGCAACAGCACAGGCTGGGAGCTCGCTAGGAAGGTCTAGGACAAGCCTTCAATCAGCCAGACTCTCCAGCCTGAGAACGTCGGCGGCTGAGGTTGGAGCCGAGTCCTCGGCAACTGAGGGGGCGACTCGGGGGTGAAGCCAGCTAGGCTCTGGGGCCCAGCACGGTTCGCGGCGCCCCCAAGACACTTAGTCCTCCATTTAGTCCCTCACTCGGAAAACTGGGAGGGGATTCGCTTGCGGTTCGGCTCTGTGGATGCTGTCAGCGCTCTTTAGGACCTCAGGGACACCCGAGACTTTCTGGCTTTAGGACCCAGAAACTCCGAGGCAGCCTCGATGTAGATGCTTAGGACCACAGCACCACCTACTTATAGAAGCATCCCGAGCCTCAGCCCAGCTGCATCTCCTTCGGAAAGTGCGCTCGCCACATCCCTTCGGCCTCCCGGGAGCGTTCCTACCGCCTGGAAAAGGAGAAACCTTAGCTGCGAGGTGACGGCGGCGAGAGCCCGGGAAACCGCACAATTGGATACGGACCCAGAGAGCGTGAGAGGGCGTGCCGGTCTCCCGAGGATCGCACTCACCGGCGGAGAAGCAGCATCCCAGTGACGGCGGGCGTCCCGCACTCCTGCTGGGCGCTGCCAGCCCTGACGGCTGCCGCGCTCCGCGACCCCAGGGCGCCCGCTGGAATCCCGGAGCCGCCTGGCGCTCCTGGCGGATCTCGGCAAACTTTTCCCCAGTCCACGTGCTAACGAGGCTTCTCGTTTCCCGAGCTGGGGATGGAGTGCCGCGCCTAGGCACGCCGCGCAGCACACGGTAGGCGACCCGCGTCCGGACTGCCACGCGTAGGTACCCCAAGTGGGACCCAAAGGACCCAAGAGCGCTCTTGGAATTCTGCAAGCTCGGTTCCTTTGGACGTCTTCCCTTTTCCTGGAGCGTCTGTACGCACAACACCCTCTCCCCACTACCGGCCCCCGGGTCGGAGATCTGGCTCAGCAGAGGTTGCTAATTCACTGATTGTAAGCACCTTTCTCTCCCAGTACCCGGCAGCGGCGCGCTCGGGGTAAAGCTGCTTGGAGGCTCCTGCCAGGCAGAGGGTTCGTTTCCCCCACCCCTCTCCTTAAATTGGACCCGCAGAGCTCCACCACTCACCTATCCACCCTGTTTCTCCTCCTAGTCTCTCAGCTTCTAGTCAGAGAGATGCTGATCGCTCCAAACTGACCAGCGCGGCCCCTGTGCCGGCGGCAGCTCTCCCTTCGAGAATTCCCCGGCAGCGGTCCGCGCGGTCCCTTGAATGAGCCCTCTGGTTCCCCGACTTTGAGAGGCGTCTCTCCCCAGCCAACCGCCCAGATGCAGTTTCGCCTCTTCTCTTTTGCTCTCATCATCCTGAACTGTATGGATTACAGCCATTGCCAAGGCAACCGATGGAAACGCAGTAAGCGAGGTGGGTGCCACTCTCCCGGAGGTGCAGGAGGCCGGGGGCGGGTCGCGGCGCCAGCTCCCACCCTGGCTCTTGGAGTTCAGATGGGCAGAAGCGTGACCTCCATCCCTGCGCTTAAGCTCACAGCTCTCCACGTTCCCCTACACTAGAGCTCTGCGGAATGCTCGGGTTTTTCTGTCCTCAGAAGGCGCCGGGAGTCGGGTGAGCCAGGCGTCCCGCTGGCGGTACCGCCTTTGCTGCTGCGCTTTTACTCCAGAACACCCTCAGTCCCCGAAGTTACATTTCTAATCTAGTATCCACTTTTATTGTTCCAGGCTTTGTCTTCTTTTTAGTCCTCTTAGCCATCGCCCCTGCAGCAGCTATTTTGTCTTTACCTTCCCCACCCACGTGCCCCATATCCGGACTACAGATCGCTTAGGACAGGAGACTGAGACACACACACACACACACACACACACACACACAGAGAGAGAAACACACACACACACACACACAGAGAAACAGAGACACACAGACAGACAGACGGAGAGACAGAGAGGAGAGAGATGAACTTAATCTTATCAAATCTAGGTAACGGATTTGTGTTTCCAGGAAAAGGGCAACAGTATCTTTCTCTGAAATTGAACTAGCTAAACTAGGTGGGATGCTTTACTGAACTTAGTGAATTGAGCAGCAGTTTCTGGGGAGGAGTTCTGGGAGAGCCCTAGTCTACAGAGTGAGGGTTTGGGGACAGGCCAGCTTGGCGGTCTTCATTTACTTCCCTAAAAAGCAGCGATTTCTGAGAGGTTTTTCTTCTCAATGAAATTCACTTGTGGCTTTTCAACCACTCCCTCTTCTCCATCACTTGTGTGCTGCAGGGTAGGCGAGGGCAAACTCCAGAAAGGTTTCTGAGAGTTAGCTTTCCCGCAGATTTAGTCCTGTGTGACTGCAACTAATCCAACTGCATTTGCAGGGAAGGGTTGCTAAACACAATTAAGTCTTATGGGAGATTTAAACACAAACCTCGACACACACACCCACCCACACTCGTATATGCTGCGCAGGTGCGCACACGGACACCTGGCTTTATCTGCGTGTGTAAAGTTCACAGCACCCTCTTAGAGCTTACCGTCCTCACCCAGCAATTTGGACTTTTGTGAGGTTAGAATTAGTCTTGTGATGAACAGATCTTGTTTTTTTTTCCGGCATATAAACGTCTCACTTGACCTGTGATGTGATTTGTTTATAACTCCTTTACTGAACATCTTGTCACCAGTCCATATTTTGGAGAGAGTTATTTCCAATCTCATTTTTCATATGTTTTTAGGGCATCATTAAACTGTTCTCACCTACCACAGGGCTAAGAGTTAGCCAGCCAGGAGGGCAGAGGTGGAGAAAACTAGTCCTATGCTACCACTTTCTTGCCTCTGCCTTCCAATTAAAGCCATGGATCTGTGGTTTATAAGGACACGCCTTCCTTTCTCATTTCTGATCTTTGGAAAATTACTTATTATAGAAAACTATTCCACATAAAAATACTAGGGAGACATTTCTTTCTAGAGGCCATGAATGTTTGATATCAATATCCACTATGGGAGAACTACCTTTCAAGTGCACTCTTCCCTCCTAATAGACTCCTTTCTCCATCCCAGCATTTTCTTTCCAGATATTAGTCAGTAGAGCTGGCATTTTTTTGATTACACTCTGGTCAAAAGTGTCTGGAGAGGCTTCTGCCCTCTTATTAACAGAAGTTGCAGTCTACTTGGTTGCAAAAACTAAACTGACTACAGACTGCAAAGTATAGAAATCTTGAAAACCATCTGCTGAGTTGTTTGCTTACTAGATGACTTACTGATTCAGCGATGTCAGAAAGACATCCGCACTGCCTGACTTATTGTGGTTGAGTGGGGAAGAACCCAGCACATTGTTTTAGCAGAGCTTAATGCAGAGATGCTGTTTGGTGGAGCATGACATCACAGCACTCCTGCGGCCAGAAGTGATACTGCAAGCTCTTCTCTGCAGTGTCATCCTCAAGTTCTGTCTGTGCCTTCTGAGGTATGAGGCAAAATCTTATTTCAAAACTGAGCAGAATCTCTTATAGAAATTAATACCCTCTGCCACCAAACACACAAACATTCCTATACACTGGCAGATAGAAATCCAGTTCCACAGTGGGCAATAGTAACTTTCGCCAAACCAATTTTTCGATTTAATAAAAATACTCTTAAATTGATAAGGTACTAAAAAAAGTCAAACTGTGTGTGTGTGTGTGTGTGTGTGTGTGTGTGTGTGTGTATGCGCGCGCGCGCGCATGTGTTAACAGATGTCCCTTCCTAAATCCCAAGTTTCTGGCTAACATAACTGTGAGCCTTAAAAGTGACCACACTATCTGTGCCAACAAAGGCTGTACTGTGTTTTTAATTAAAAGTGGAACTACTTAAAGGGTTGGTTAGACAGTGTAGGGCGGTAGTAGTTTTTCTGCTTTGCAAGGAAGCTTAAGGATTGCATTGTGAGTGTTTTGAAATGAATAGAGATCTAACTCAGGTTGTGTGAATTGTCCCTCTTCACAGACCTAAGCTGGTTTTAATTGATCTCATGTTCACTGATTGATCCTACACCAATTGTTGCGCATGCAGAACAATTGGCTTTCCCAAAGGAGATGGATTTAAATAAGTTCCTGGGCGAATGCTTGACTACCGGCCAAATCATGTCAGTGGTGACAGTTGACACGCTGGAGCCTATTGTGGTACCAACATTTCCCCTTTCCCCTTTGTTTCGGGGAGTGGCAGTTAAATATTACTTTCTAAGAAGAAAAGCGATTAGTATCTTAAAAAGGAGGTGGCTTAGATCAGTTATTTTCTTGGCTGTGTGCGGGATGCAGGCGGCAGTGATACCAGGATTGGTTAGGCTAATGCCTGAGATCTGATTCTTTTACTTTTTTTCATATTCCATCTGCAAATAATCAAACCTTCACCGTGGAGCATTCTCAGAACTCCTTTGGCATTATGTTTAGTCTGCTCTATGATCTCAGATGCTCTATAATATCATTTTCTTAATGAAATAAAATTCTTGGCAGAGATCAGATAATTTAGTCAGTTAAAATCAATTGCATCCAGTCTGAAATAGAGAGCAAATATAGCCTTTAACTCTGTTTTATTTCAAAATATAGACAGAGGTGGATTGCGAGACTAGGTTTTGACCCTACTTACTTTTGGACAAAACTTTGTATGGGAGACACCATCAGAAACATTAGTCACCTACTACTGTTTTTCTTTGTGTTTAGAGAAAGCCCATAAAATAAAAATGCATTTGATCATCATAAATGGGACTTAGCAGCAATTTTTTTTTAATTAATAAGTTAGGCACGAACACAATACTGAGTATCTTGCAACAGGAAGACATAGGCCACATTTTTGGAAAGCTGATTGACAACTCATGGCGCAGTTGCAAATTATTGGGCCCAGAGACCCCGCCCCGTATGTCAGAAGCAGAGTCATTATTAGCTACTGTCAACCCCAACTGCCTGTATCTGCCATGAGACACTTTATGATTTATTTATATAGTAAACTGGGTTTATTTCTTTTGAAATGACTGTAAGCTGCATTTCAGCCTGAATTACTAGAAGGTAATAGACAAATCAACTTCATTACGGTCTCCTGAGATTTCTTGAACTTGGTATGCAGTGACTTAATTTTACAGCTCCTTCATTCTGTTTATAAGTCAAGTCATATTTTAGCCAGATATTTATGAAAACCTCTCGATAAAGTACTTTAGAAGCAGCCAGACTCCCACACATGTAATTGGTGTTTCTGGTGGTCTGAGGGTAGGGGGCATGGTTGGACAGGTTTCCTGCCGTAGCCTTTTCCCTACTGAAGCCTCAGCCTTTCCTTCCTTTATAACGTCTCACGATCCTCAGATTACATTTGCCGCCTTCCATGAAACTATCAAAAATTGTGTGGCGTGTTTCTGGCTACTGAGGTTGATTTAAAAAACCCATATTTTTCTTAAAACTTACAGAGCTAAATTAGTTTGTGTTTATAGTTATAAAAATGTAATGAAGAGATTTGAACATAATTCGTTTTACACATACTTTTAAAGAGAGCTTATTTCTCATCATGTTCTTTCACAATGCAAAATGGCACATGAAACCTATTGACCTACACGTAAATGACAAAGCTTCAAAATACATTTTGTATGCTTGCTAAGTTCCTTCAGAAGAGCTCATGGAATGTTTGCAACATAAACATGTGCTTTCTTTTGTTTTCTTTCATTAATGGGTTGCTTTCCCTTCTAGCATAATTCTGCATTTTTCTAGTCAATATCTTACCAGTGCACAGGGTTAGAAAGATTCTGTGCTGCAACCAAAATTTTCTTATGCGACTGAAATTTGGAAGTGATTCAGAATAGGTGACATTCCCTCTAGACCTCCATTTAATTCTGGCTTGCTTTATCTGCTTATAAATCTAACTTGGGTACAATCCAGTATTTGCAAAAATAACAGACTGGAAATGACACTTCTAATTCCTTAATGCAAAATCACCTCTTATTTATTCAGGGACTAACTGCTATGAGTGATTCAACTCATTTATTTATTTATTTATTTTACTTCTTTCCTTCCAACTGATTGCCTTTTAAACCAATTTTATTCTGAAAATAGCCCTTTTAACCATGCCAAGTTCATAAAATAGATAGCAAATCCTTTAATATAACACTTGCTTACCATTCTACTAAACGAAGGTGGGAAGCTCTGAGAAGAAAATAAAAATTTAAGTATCTCTTTTTTAAAAAATGACATGATATTCTTTATTCCCATTTATCTACCATTAGGTAGAAACAGTGTCTCCTGTTCACAAGGATAATTTTTAATATTTTTATCTAGAATAAATGTGAAAGGTACTAATTAATATAAAAGTACATATGTAATGCATATGACAGAAGAAGTATATCTACGTAAACACATATATGTATGTATATATGCAGGGCTGTGGAGAGAGCAGATGGGGATGGTATCATTGGATTTTATTCATATTTCTTGGTTTTTTATATCTTTTTCCATTTTTCTCTCATGGGAAGAGAGAAAAGGGAGAGAGGAAAGGGAGGAGGGGAAGAGGAAGAGAAGAAATGAGCAAGAATATTTTTTTAAAATTCTTTCAAGGTCATCCTCCACTTATTCTTATCTCCTCTTGGATCTTTCTGTATCAGTCATCCTGTTTCAAGCATGCCATTGTCCCCCTTAACCTAAAATTCTTAATTTCTTTCTTACAACTTTCCAGTCTCTTCCTATCCCTTTACATCCATCTTTTCCTTCTCTTATTTAGTATTCCTGTTTCATTAACTCTTTAGTATGTTACAACCTGCTTTCTATCACCACCCATTTGTTGGAAGAATTTTCATCCATATTAAATACCTTATTGCTAACTCTACCAAATCATAGCAATCCTCCATGATTCATTTCTGAAAGCAATCTCTTCACTGTTTTCCCAAGAAAACAGGTCCTTTGACCATACTCTAGTTCTATCTCCATTATTTGCCCATTTCTCTTCTTTAGTCCTCTTTCCCTTGGGGAATTTTACCAATTTCTGTCTTCAACTGTTTATTTGTTTGTTTGTTTGTTTCCATGTAGAGTCCTTCAATTCTTCAGCCCTCATCCTAACTTTTTTTTAAATAGCTTCACATTATAGTACCCCTGATTTCTCCACTGCTATGGATAGGTATTCTATGAACACTCATGTGGAAGGATATTCCATTCCATGCACAGCCAATCTTGACAACTTACTTCCTCTTCTATGCCCTCTCCCCAAAATACTCCTTTGCCTGTGTTCCTTTCTATTTGATGTTTTTTCTATGTGTTAAGACTAGAAGTCTCACAATAGTCTTGACTTTTATATTATTTCTTTTATCAATTCATTCTTAGTCTAACTCAAATAATATTTAAATCCAGCCCATCCTTTTCATTCCCAGAGGTGTTTCCTAGCTCAAGTCCTCACTGACTCCTCATCTCCCAGCAGCCACTTCTTCCTCACTCCATCCTTTATAATGCTGCCACATTGCATTTTTCTCAACCACAGATATGATCATGTTACTTCCCCTCTAATAAACCCCAAACCTTGCAGGTCTCCATATTGTCTGCAGAATAGACGCCAATTTTTTTCACATGGCATTCAAGAGTTCCCCACCATCTGACCACAGCCTGTTTCCAAACTTCCACCATCCTGAAAGCACTATATGCTTAAGCTATACCAGATTATTTCATTTGCAAGCAGCCATGTGTTTTCACATTGTTGAGCATATGGTGGTGCCCAGCTCAAATACTGCTGCCTCTAGGAAGCCTTCCTGGAATTTTCTGCTTTTCTTTATGAAACCAAAATTAATTAACTTTTCATTGTTTTCTCAGATTTCTGTACTATCAGATAACTAATATTTCCTCTTTTATTCTGATTATTTTGTCATATGTCTCATTACTACCATATTTTAATCTTTTCTAAGGTAGAACTTCGTCATTTTATTCCTTATACTCCCTAAACCGGGGCTAGAGTACTTCCTCTACAAGTTGTGACTTAACAAAAAGTCATTGACTATGAGATTTTGTTGTTTACCCTTAAAATAATTGTGGTGACTTATGAGAATTTAATCTGAAATTTGAAATTCTTTGCACACGGTTGCAGTATGAATGAATGATTGGATAGTAGATGTAATCTCATTATTTACTATTCTTCTTTAGAGTTTGAAAACACACAGTTTAGAGTTTAAAGACAAACAAAAACATTGCCCTCAATCTGAATTCTTATTGAATAAAGCAAGAATTTCTTAGAGTATACTAGTGATTGTATTCATATATCTGCTTATTAATTAAGAGGGTACCCAATGGCCGGTAAATTTGAGGTATGATAGGGGAAACTCTGTGTATAACCTATGTTTTAAGAACATTTCTTTCAGAGAAAGGGCAATAGATTTTCATCCCATTACACTTGACCCTTACAAATGATCATTTGGGGAAAAATAAAGTGACATTTATCTCTGTAAATGCATTCGTATTATTATCATAGATAAGCTAGTGTAGGAAAACATTTCATTTACAGTACTGCTATATTAGTGGCCTTAATATAATAATATATCTATGTCGAGATCCCTACAGGAGACATAGACAGCTGTATGTGTTTTAGGTCTTCCTTAGGTGTGAATAACTATGTAGTGTGTGTGTGTGTGTAATACTTTTCAGGACAGCACTAGCATTTCACTGCCTTTGAAGGAGATGAAACTGGTTTGATGCATAAGGAAGGTGAACTGTTACTTGTGTGATTTAAAAAACTCAATTAAATGGAAGAGACTTAGAAGTACAATCCTACCTTCCTGAATTCACTGACTTTACCTGGATGCATTATGCTTTCAACATAAACATTTATTTAAAAGAAGAGAAAAATGTAATCACCTTTGAATTTATTCAAAGTTCTCTGAGTCACAGGCTTTTATTAATCCTCAGAACTTCTTACAACTTATAATGATGCTAGTAAAGTAATATTTAATAACCAAAGGGTGGAGTAATTGAGGTACAGGACCATATAGGACCATTATTTACACACAGTATTGATAAAACTTTTTGTCATTCTCGTGTATGAATTATAAGGGCCCCTTTTATTTCAGGTACTCCAGTAACCAGAAGAAATACGTGTAGGTGTGTACTTGTGCACATGTGTGTAAAACATGTGTATATGTGTTATATGTATGCACATGCATATGTAGCATGAGACTATTATACTATAGTCAGATTAACCAGCAAAGGTTAGAGAGAAGTTACAAAAATATTTTTTAAACTTAAAATGTAGAAAATCTAATTATAGGCAATTTTCACCCTTATCTAGTAGTTTGGGAAAGACTCTTACAATTTACTTAAAACATTTCAATTTTCATCACCTGCTAAAGGATGTGAAGAACACTTATAAAATAGTTTAGCTTCTCAGCACCATTTTTTAAAACAGGATTTCTTATTTGGTGATCCAGAAATGGGGACAGCATTTTTGTGAGGCTTTTGAAATTGTAAGTAAAATCTTTTCAGTTATTTTTTGAAAGGGTATTGAAGCAGAATCTGGAGCTTTCACTGAAGTCTCAAAGAGACCCTCCAACCAGTTAAGAAACATTGGCTACAGAAATAGGAGATAGATTTTAATTAGCATCATGTCAAAAATTTTATGTTTTCTATAGACATCTGTTTTCTAAAAGCTTATTTTCCATGTATGGGTTTTCATCCATTTGCCATGTGCATAGTTCACAGTATGAGAACACATTGGAAGCACTAGCTCAAGATTTATTTCAGTAAATAATTACTTGGCTAGTAATCCTTTACTCAAAGACAATTGTTGTTAAATTCTCCTCTCCATTCTCCTAAAAGGTTTATAAATTTACAAAATAACACAGAATTAGGGGTTTTGTTAAAACTTCTCATATGGTCTAATTTTTATCTCATTAACCAAACAGTAATACAGAGTTTTAGAAATTGCTATTGCAATTTTCCAGCTGATGACATGTGGTGCTGGCACTGATGTGACGAGTGTGTCATGCTGCTGGTTCACAACACAGATTCATCAGAACCGGGCCGGACACTCTTGTGTTCTGACCAAATGGCTTTCTGCGAGATCCTTGCTGCTGGGTCAGCACATTTTAGAATTTTTCTACTGGAATGGCTTTAGTCTCTTACCTATTTCTGGGTACAACTTGCCAACCAACCACTCGGCAATGAAAATACAGAGACCAATAGAGGGCACACTTTGCATTCTTTTCCTTGTGCTTTGTTCTCTGAATTGGTCTCTGAAGGACGACTGTTTTTCTTTGCCTGGTTGGTTCAGGTAGTAAAACTGCTCTTCTTTCTCTAGTAAGATTGATGTTGTGATCATCTCGACATCCTCACAGAGAGAGAAAGAAACATACCGATCTTTCAGTCTTCCTGAGTATTTCTGCTTGGGGTCCCTAATCTCCTTTAAACAAGACTTTCTCACCAAAAGGTAGACTTAAGTAACTTCACAGTTTTCATATTTGCACGACAGATATTAAAGCTAGAGATTACGTTATTCTGGAGATGGGTTCCAGTTTCTACAGCCACTTTGGAAAACATTAGTTTTAAAGAATGTTTTCCATAAAGTACATTCCTAAAAAGTTAAGCAACTGGTAAAGTTTGGAGTTGCCTAAACAACTTCAAATTAATACTTCCTAATTAATTGTTTGCCAGATTCTTCAGTCTTTATGAAGAGACCCATTTCTTTCAACGAATCTCACATTTAAGACCTTTGACGTTGGTGAAAATTGTCTGATCTTATTTTGAAAATCCGAAGTTTAAATTTTTGAAAAAGATTCTCTCCTTTATGTAATAGACTCTAACATATTTAAAAATTCTTTGGCCCTTCAATGTTGTTGGAAAACACATGATATGGATACGGTGTTTTAAGTTTTCTTTCTTAGAGTCAAAGGCTAGCTTTTAACATTGAGGGATTTATGCTAGAGCATCTTTAACCTGCACATTTAATTTATCCCACTGCTTTTCATTTTTTTTCTGAGACCTGATTTCAATTCACTTGAATCATAGTGGGATTAATATTCCTGTGATGGAATGATGTATCTTATACCTACCACCTTACACAAATAACCTTTTATTACTATTAGTCTTCTAAGTTCTTTTTCCCACTGACTAATAAAAACTGAGGACCTTAAGTATGAACAGAAAAAATAAATTTATTCTTTGGTCCAATAAGGAGAAAGAAACTTAGGTTTTAAAGTCCTTCTCTACCCCTGGTGACATGTGCGAAAAATTATAATGCTTTTGCAAAGGAAGGGGCATGGGTAACCTTTGGGGTCTGAACCCTTATAAACTTCTGGGAGAGGGGCAGAGTGTTCTAGAATCAGGGACACATGCTTACTTTTGATCTTAATTTGGTTTGAACCAGAACCATCATGGTGCAGAGGGGTGGGGATTTAATTTCCCCCATGACCCTCATCTCATCTTCACTTCCATGTTGTTCTATTTCTGTTGTGCATTCGTCAAGACAATCCAGTCACCATCATTTTCTAATTTCTGATTCTAAATTCCATTGTCTTCAATAAAACTGGCCAGTTATGCATCTCTGGTGATACAAGTTCCCTAAAAATAAACATAACTGAGTCATATATTAACTTTAATGATTTTGAAGCAACTGTGAAATAGCAGATCACACTTTGAGGCAACTATAGTATCAGTTCTCAGCTCTACCACTGCCAAGAATGGTATACAAAAACTCTGCAATGAATAAGAACCCCTTGGCAGCCCAGTGGGTTCAGAAAAAATGCACCTGGGCTTCCCAGGTTACCATACCTAAACATAAAGTAAGGCTGTCCAGGTCTCTGGTTTGTCATATACTCTGGTAGTTGCTTCTTGGTGTTTTAGAGGTTTACTTTCTTTGGAAGAGTATGTGTGTGTATGAGATTTAGATGGTATTTTTGAGGGACTTATGGTTGTTAGTTCTGGGCTCTTCTAAGCTGACATGAAGAAGTGGCAGAGAACAGCTAGTAGGTTGGGTGAATGAAATGAGCAATTTCACTTAAGATTTTCTGTTTATCTAGGGGTTTAGACATCTGATAACTGGAATGAAAAGATTCCTGGAATTATGAAACTTAATAATTTATAAGTTAATTATGAAGATTCAAATCAGAAACAGTTGGATAGCTCTCGGTAGACTGCCCACCATTATAGTTTTGAGAGGGCTTTTTATAACAATGGCCCATGAGTAAGGGGTCTGATTTGCATGAATATTTCAAGTTACGGAAGAGTTTTATATGGCTCTGAATACTATTCGGAGATCAAGATTGTTAAGTGCAGGGTAATTTAAACAGGGAACATTCAGAAAGACTTTTCTCCTGTCTTTTGCCTTTAATTTTTATTTTATTTTATTTTTCCTTCCTCTTGGGTCATGAACCCAAATCCTTAGGCTTTACACAGCTTGCACCTTAGCTGCTGGGCTACAATATTATGCCTCTCCAGGTTTTTGTCTAGCAGATAGAATGAGGAGCACCTACTTATTCAAATAAGTGCATTCTTACTGGTCATTTTACAAGATTTACGTTGACTTCCACTTGTTTAAGTTTCTTCTGGCATTTCTATAGCATTTCTTCTACTAGTGAAAGATACCTTGTGGCCACTCCCCTTCTACTAGTTTCATATAGTAGCACAACTTTATAGGGTCAAGTAATTTGAAAAACCCAATGTTGTTTGATAATGGACAGCAAAAGTTCCCAGAAGTGTGATTAGTGGGTTGAGGTTAGATTGTTGGGAGTTGGGGAACCCAATCACACTACTCCTGATGGGCAATAAGTCCTGCAGTGGCTGTTTGATTCCTGACTGAATCTGTCATTTCTGAGTAATATCTTCATCCCTTTCTTCAAATGATATCCTGAAAATTGATCTAGGGCATGGGCATTGTTTCTTGTAAAACTGATTTTCTAAAATGATGAATTTGGTGCCTTTGTTCCCGTCTGTAGAAGTAAATGTCATTCATTGCAACTGATGGGGGTGATCTCAAGATGACTTTGATTAGAAAGTGACTCAAGTGAATAACAGCTGTTCAAAAGATGTTCACAAGCCTCTAGTATCATCTTTTTGACGAATTCCAACAAAGGTTTGAAGACATGGGAGAGGCTGGACATAGAGATGGGAAGAAAGAACAGAAATAAGATCATTCCTTTCTAAGACTTGAGGCCTGTCATGTGGCAAAAGAATGTGATTTATTTGACCTTTTGGAGTTAAAACAAAATGTAGGAAATTCATAAGGTATAAGGTTACAGTTTTTCTCTAGGAAATTATTCATTAGCGGAAGAGAACCTTCCTGAGGCTCTGAATCTTTGGAAATTCCCTTTTCCCAACAGCAGAGGGTATCTCTAAGGATGATATAAAGCCAATGACTGTTGAATGTAGAGGGATAAATGCTGTAAGAACCATAATGAACACATGTGTAATATACTCAGCAATAATAGATACTTAAATGGAGATTCTTGTTGATGAATATTCAGTCTCGAATTATAAGACTCTTGTCTTCCTAAATAGAGGATTTTGCACAGAATTGCTACTTTAGCATCTATATCATATGCTTCTGAATCATCATTCTAAATTTCACTAATATTCATAAATATTATAATAGTAATAACTAATGCTATCTATAATGATGTTTTATCCAAATTCCTGAAAAAGAAAAGACATATTTCTTAATTCTTACATGGCTATGATATCTATTTCTGAAAGCTTTCACTATAAGAAATTCTGGAGTTTCAGTGTAACTAAATTACCATAAGTTATACTGCGCAAATCTTTTTGCTTAATGGCTTACTGGACTGAAAGATGAAGTATTTGACAAAATTGATTAATAATAATACCTTGGATTATTATTAAGCATAAGCATTATTATTATTAAGCATTATTATTATTATTAAGCATTATTATTATTATTAAGCATAAGAGACTTTAACATTCTTTTGGAAGAGGTAGAGTAATATAGGTATATCATATGTTTCTTACTTGAATTGCATTTGACAGAATGGGTAATAGTTTGATGTCCACTTTGAAGGAAACCGCTGGTATACAAAAAGATTCTCTCTTCAGTCTAATTTGGAGCAATACTTTTTTAAGAATTTGGTTGGCAGTCATACTTTTGCAAGATATAAAGTTGAACAGGACATTTAATATGTAGATTGAGGCACAGCCCTATGGCTCAGGTGGGTAAGGCAGCTAAGGTGCAGGCCAGATAATGCTGAGGGACTTGTGATTTGTGACCCAGCACAGGAACTTAAATGAAAATGAAAAGAAAAAAAAAATGTAGATTGATTGGCTGCAGAAAGATCTTGATGGCTGAGAATGACAAGAATGAATTTATGAATTAACTCTTATCTGAAAAAATGTAGAGTTTAGTTCTTCAAATTGAAGAACTAATTATGGAGGAATAGGATGTTAGAGACAGGTTTTCATTGATTTTTGACTCATCCTGAAGTTACAATATGACATAGTTGCCAAAAAAGTTGGTTGTAGTCACAGAAATATTTGCCTAAATTGAAGAAGGAAGTAGGTTCACACCAGTGTTTTGTTCTAGATGTTGTTACTCTTAGAAGTGCAGTGACTACGCCACATAACACTGTTTCAGTTTCCTAGGAATGCTGTAATAAAATACTGTTAACTGGATGGTTTAAAACAGAAATAATTTTCTTGCCAGTTTAGATTCTAGAAGTTCAACATTGAAGTGGCAGGATGACTTTGCTTCCTCTGAGACTATAGGGGCAGATCCTTCCTTATCACGTTCACTTTCTGGTAGCCCCAGATGTTCTTTAGCTTGGGACAGCCTAACTCTCTGTCTCCATCTCCATTGGTCTCTCTTCTCTTAGAAGAATACCAATAATATTGGGTTAAGGCCCACTCTAATGGCCTCATGCTAACTTGATTACATCTGCAAAACCCTCTTTCCAAGTAAGGTCACATTTATAGATATTAAGGTTTAGGACTTAAACATACCTTTTGAGGAGTGGGGTGCAGGGGACACAGTGCAACTCATAACATGTCCCAACCTGCATCAGATCCTGTAGATTCTTTAAATCCTATTTTATTTTTACAATGACCCAGCCAAATAAGGATTATGAATTGTACAACAATAAAAGTTAGTAGTAGTAGCAGTAACACAGAAGCAGAATGAAGAGGCAGAGCCACTGCACATAGGCACATGGGTTGGTGTACTAATGGTGACCCCTGGTGTACGTAGTGGCCCTCGCATAGGAATGCTTTAGGCATGGTTTGTCAGTGTATAGGGCTTTGAGAAGTCAAGAATCAAATTGGCTTTTCTAGAGTGCAAGCAAAGCTGAACTGTCTGCTTATCTGGTTTTGTACTGACTTTACTGTCCTCCATGAGCTAGTAGCATCCTTATGAAACATGGAAACCTCAAGATTGTTTCCGTTGCTTCTGGTGTTCGAGGTGTCTTAAATTAGTTTCCTCTGACTTGGGGTCACATTGAATATTGTCATTACTAAGATGCTTAATCTAGTCACACTTGGGTGCTAAAAGGCTAGTAATAAAGGTATAAAAGTATAAAAGGCTAGTAATTCTCTTAAAGCTATTATGAGCTTTTTCATACATACAGAAAAGCTGAGGCTGATATATTCAGTCCCCAAGTACCAATCAACAGATTGAACAAATATTGAGATTTGACCACACTTGCTTCATCTGTTCTTTTAACTTTCTGTTAAATGGTACAAAGCAAATCTCAAATAGGATGTCATTTTATCATACGTATTTCTGAGTGTATTTCTTATAAATAGACATTTTCTTAACAAACCACAATGTCATTAACATACTTAACAAAATTGGTTATTCCTGGGTCACACCTCTTAATCATATGTAATAAAATTTCATCGATGGCCTAAAAAATGCTTTAAGCAGCTGGTATGTATGAATCACCATTCAAATAGTGCCCACTTAATTGAATTGATTGGTAAGTCGTTCACATTCTTTGGGATTAGAGAAGTGTTGTCTTCCTGTTCGCTTTCCCATTTTATTAACTTATTGGAAAATAAAGTTCAGTTTTCTGCAGAATGTCTGACATTCTGGATTTTCCCATTTGTCCTCTGGTAGGGGTCATTTGATTTGTTTTTCTATCTTCCCTATTTTCTTTAAACTAGAAGTGCCCCTTTAAGGTTTAAGTTAATTCAGGTAGAACTCTTTTGGATGAACACTTCACAGCATACTTCACAGCACACCACATTAGGAAGCACACAATGTCCCATTGTGCCATTTTTTTAGTGATGTGAAGATTAATCAGAGTGGTGGGTTCATGTGGTAACAACATGACCCTTCCATTTTAAGGTTCCCATTAACATTGCATATGAGAAGTTCTTCCACTGATGATCCTAGTCTGAATCAGCAGTTTCATTAGGGGTTGCAAAATAGTGATTTTTTTCCTAATTTTATTATTCCTTCCACATTTGCTAGCTGAAATCTTCTATAAAACACTTTCATCATAGGTATGTTGTTACTATGAAACATTCTTATAGAAATGCAAGCAATGCATATCATTATTCCCCTATAGTTACCAATTTTCAAAATAGGGAATTGATAATTGCCTATTTCCAGAGTAAGGAGTTAATGCATATTTGACTGGCTAGTGGGTCAACTTCACTACAAATGAATAAAATGATTTGTGTCAAGCTATTGCCCGTCCTATGGAAGAGGTGAAATCTTCCAACAGTTTCTGCTTACTGAAACATTAGCAGCAGAATGACATAAAAAAAAAAAAATTCTTTTTGGCTTCTGCTAACAGGAAAGAAATGTAAACCTCCTGAAAACCTGAATTCTCTTAGACATCTTCTGATAATTCTTTCTGTTAACAGCTTTCAGAAAAGCTACTGAGTGAACATACAGTAGCTTCAGCCTGGTGTAATCGGAGGCTCATTGGGTAGAAAAACAGTACTTTGTGCTACTTAAACACTCTGGAAGGCTTAAAGAGGAGAGGAAGGAAAATATTTGAGGAGATCAACTGAACGTTGTAGAATACAAGCAACGTCACCTGAGAAGGATTAAATTTTCCTCAGAGCTTGACCCGAATGGCAGCTAGCCACTTAGAATGCGCTTTTCAAGTCCATCAATGGCTAGTTTTGTGTTGTACAGTCTTTAACTTACAGGACTATGAAGGGATGGTCTAGAGATTGCATGCCTTCAGGGAGTAAGTTGCATAAAATTATCAAAAAATTAACATTCCTCTCACATAGTAGTTGCATCTAGCTCTTTCTGCAGGAATGTTTTCATTTATCCATTTAAAAATTTAGCTCATTCCTGCAAGCCACGTTACAAATGGTGTGGTTTTTGAACTACCCAATGGAAGATACCTATACCATGTTCCTTTCATTTAGTTACTTAGTGAAGTTGGAATTTTAATGTACATAGATGTCTATGCAGAAGAGTAAATGCAAGAACACTTAAGAAAACTTTAATATAAACGCATTTAGTACATCACTCACAAAACAAAAACTGTTACTAGAGGAATGCAATATGGTGTGTGCTTTCCTTCTGAGTAAACGTTTTCACAGTGTTTTTAAGAGAGCAGAAAGTATTGTGAGGTGAAGAGGCTGGATATACTGCAGGCCAGGGAAGTAATTGGAGATGTACCTAGATTGTTTTATAAACGAAAGGTTCTTGAAAATTATTTTCTTTCCCGTCAACCTGTATGTTTTTAAGTAAGAAAATAAATGAGTCATATCCACTCATTAGGGCTTTGAGCTCATGTCTTTTATACTCCGTTTCCTTTTATTTGGTTTTGAAAATCATTTTGGTAATAAACTCCCATAATTGTTGAGACATTTTAGGTATTTTGTCTGAGAAGCAAGAGGTAAAGATGTTACATTGTACTCAGATAAGTAGATGGCTAAAAAAAACAAGCCACTAACTGAGGAGACTTTTTATGAATATAAATGTGACATTTATTGATAGAAATTTGGAAAACAGAGAATAACACAATAAAGAAATCAAAAGTACCGACACTGTACTCGATAACCATTGTTATGTTGATTTTTAATCTGTCCGTGTTTTCTTCTCTTCTGTATAAGCGCAAGATTTAAAACCTAATATATTGAGTACATTCTTAACTATTATGTTATATGCTGTTATTTATGTCTGTAACATGTTATTGTTCACTATGAAATTTTATCCATTTCCTTATTGTTGAAGAGTTAAACATTTCAGTATTAAATGTTTTCAGTGTTATTAAGAATCCTGTTCTGAACAGCCTTATGCATCTTTCCCCACATCTTTTATTCCCCTTAGGAATCATTTTCAGAACTAGATATAGCAATTCATATAACTTATTTAGCACTGTGTCAAGCATAGTCTTCAGGCTACATATTATCTTAGTTAATCCCCAAATGTCCTTGTGAAGAATGTTCTATTTCCTTCTTCATTTTACAGATGAAGATCTGAAGTACAGTGGGGTACATGTGTCCACAGTTACAGAACTAGTGAGCAGGAGAGCTAGACTTTCAATGCAAGCATTTTGACTTGGCCATGCTCTTAAATACAAAGATGGAAAGATGAATCACTTGATCTCCTTAACAATTGTTCTTGAGAATGTTACATTGATTTTTCTTTGTAGAAAATGGTCTAAATATTGTCTGGAAATGTTGATAATACACATTTTTATTTTTAATGTTTAACTGGTTTATTCCTACTGAGAAGAACATATTCCTTATCCCAGAAAGTTCAAAGAATATTCTCTCCCATTTTTTCCTGTTTCCTTTCTAACATTAATATCTATTTGCTTAAACCTTTATTCTGTTCTCATCAGTACCTATGTCTTTACTCCCCTCCAGTATATTTTACATAACAACTTCTTCTAAGTCTCCTGCCATTTTATAGACCAGTAATCACCACCTCCCTTCCAAACCACATCCGTGACCTTCCAATCTAGCCTCCTGTGGTCACTCTCTACAGGGCAGCCAGAGTGATTGTTTATAAAGCAAAAGTCAGCATTTGATTCCACCACTTATATGCTTCAGTGGATTTCTATTATATCTGAAATTAAAACAAAAATCTTTGCTCTGCCTGGAAGGCCCTCTGTGATCTGGTCACTGCTTACTTTTCCCTTATTTCTTGGTATCTCAGGCCCATTGGCCTCTTTCTGTTTCTCAAATGCTCAAAAAGTTGGTCCTGTCTCAAGACATTTGCATTTACTTTGTACTCTGTCTAGAAAGTCCTTTTCCCCATCTTTTACACAACTAGAGTCCCCGTTTTTCATAGTTAAACTGTCTATCAGGGTCAGGAGAGGCTAAGACAAGAGAGGGGTCTCTAGGGAACAACATCTTACTCAGAGTTGAGTGTGAGTGAATACTTGAATTTTACATAGGAGGAGACTTGCTCGCCTTGGCCTGGTCCCAGCCCTGTTATTTTACATGAACTATTGCTTTTTAAAATTTAAGAATTTTCCCAAGTTTTATTGAGATATAATTGACATAGATCACTACAGAAGTTTAAGCTCATAGTATGATCATTTGATTTACATATATTAATTATGAAGTGATTATCATAACAGGTTCAGTTAACATCCATCTTTTCATAGAGGTACAATGAAGAAGAAAAAGATTAGAAAAAAATCCTCCCTGTGATTAAAACTCTGAGGATTTATTCTTCTAACAACTCTGCTATATATCATACAACAGTGTGAGCGATAATGACTATGCTGTATAATATATCCCTAGACTTATTTATCTTATAACTAGCAGTCTGTGCTTTCTATTTATTTAAAAAATACTTTAGAATTTTCTCTATTTGCTCCTGTAGTAGAGAACACTGGATGTTCATCAAAGCCCATTTCTTTCACCTCTTGGCTATCTAGCAAGACTGTTTCCCAGTCTCCATTGGATTTAGCGGTGACCGTGGGCTTGCACTTTGTCTAGTGGAAAATGGGCAGAAGGGTGGTTACTATTTCTAGGCCTGGTCTCATTAAACCAACTCAGAGACTCTTGGCTCTTTTTGTGTCTACTAGCTTTGGACAGATAATTCAGTTCCATTTTCTCAGCTCCTGTGTAATGAGAAAGCCCTCAAGGTGAATGGGTGTGGACCCTGAATGACCCTGTGGAAGTCTCCCTCAACATACCTGCCCTGGACCCCATGTGAGCAAGTAATACATTTTTGTGTTAAACCACTGACACTTTGACCTTTATGACAATATGGATAAAACTTAAAGGCATTTATGCTAAGTGAAGTAAGCCAGACAGAAAAAGACTAAGACTATGTTATCATTTATATGTGGAATCTTAAAAAAAAATTAAAAAACATGTTGAACTCTCAGAAACACAATAGAAAAATGGTTGCCAGGGGTTAGGGATGTGGTGGAGAAAATAGCAAGAGATTTCTAGAAGGTACAACTGTTCAGTTTTAAGATGAATAAAGTCTGATATCATGTGTGACATGGTAACTATAGTTGATAATATTGCATTGTATTATTGAAATTTTCTAAGAGAGAAGAACTTACACGTTCTCACCAAAAATTGCAAAAAACAGGCAAATATGTGAGGTGATGAATTGTTAATGAACTCAATCGGGGTTACATTCACAATGTATATCAAATCATCATGTGGTATACTTTAAATATATTATAAATTTATTAGTTTTACCTCAATAAGTCTGGGGGAAAGTTAGAGAGCAAATGAATGAGACAGAATGAGCAATCAAGACAGACAGAAATTAAATTCACCACTTTGACCAGACATTCTATTTATTTAATATAAAAAATTGGACTAAATGGTCCCCAAAGTTTTTTTTTTTTTAGCAACAAAATTCATGTCTTTCTTCATCTGATCAAAATTTTTACACTCCTAATTCTTCCATCTCCTAATTATTGTTTCCATTGACTAGCTTATTTCACATCTCTGTGTCTGTTTTGTTTTTGTAAAGTGGGGGTAATAGTACTTACCACCTTATGATTTTGCTAATTAAATAAGGGTACTTGTCAAACCCTTGGAACAGTGTCTGGCACCAAGCAGGCATGCAGTGACCGTCAGTTGTTAATTAAGTTTTCTACTTGCTTACTCTGTGGATGTCTTCTTGCTCAGATTTCCTCCAGCATTGGCTCTCTAATAAATTCTCCATTCATGGTTTTCAAGATTCTCTTAAATGGTGTCCTTTTAAAATTAATTTTTTTCCAGCTAACCATTAAACTACTTCTAAACTATGTAGGAATTAGAGATAAGGTACAGTTTTATTAACCTGGCACTGTTTGAACACAGTGTGGAGGAATGTATCCTTGTTGGAAATCTGTGCCAGCATTCTAGGTAAGCTCAGAGAAGGAACTTTTCTTTTAAAGTGACAGTTTCTGGTGAAGAATAGAAAATGTGATGACTTTGACATTGTTAATGTTGCTAGCAAAGGTATAAAATACACCTTCTAGAGAGTAAATCTTCATAGAAATATCAGTCAGCATATGTTCTGTGGCCTGACCTTCTCTAGGATATAACTTCTGCATGATTGAATTTTATATAGATTTATTTCCCTGTGAAAATAAGTCATACTAAAAATACTCTTGCAGCTGAAAAGAGCAAAATTTTTCTTATATTTATTACAGAATTTTTACTTTTTAAAAATTATACCAAGCAACATTTTAATATGTACACTTTTTGGTTTAGTGTAAGCTACTAAAGAGTTAAGATGGTAATACCCAAGAAAACCCCTGAGAAACAAATTTATTTAACCCTGGTAGTATATGCAATTAAAAGAAAACATTTTATGGTGGTATAATTGACATGTAAAAACCCGTTCATATTTAATATATACAATTTGAGTTGTTTGGGGACAAGTATACACCCATGAAACAACCCACCAACACACCCAGGCCATAGACCTAATCCTTCACTTCCTAAAGTTTCCTCTCACTAACCTTACCTTCTTCATAATGATGCTATCATTATTGACTTATTAACTATCAACTATTATTTTGGGGTAATAATACTTAACATAAGATCTCCCCTCTTAGCAAATTTTAAATATCTAATACAATGTTGTTAGCTAGAGGTGCAGTGTTAACAGTTGTGCATCTCCAGGACTGATTTATGTGCATGTGATTTGAGTTCATCAGTAAGAGTTTAATGGAAAACAATGATTTAAGATTCGAGTACAGGGCTGAATTCCTTCTGGATGGGATCCAGCTCTCATCATGACTATCATCTTTGAGTCTCTCTGGACTTCATGATAAAGGAATAAACTGGAGAACATGATGGTTACCCAACTCTGTCTCCAAAGACCTGCGCCCTGTCTCTCCTCATGTTTACTGGGATGGTTTTCACAACTCTCTAGTTCAGCAGTCCCACTTGTCCTTTCGAAATCACAGCCTGAGAAGACCTAGACCCTTCTGGCCTATTCTTAACACTGTATGTATGTTCTCTAATCCTGGCTGTTTGTATAGATATGGACTTTAGGCAATAGGGGGTATTTTTAAAATATCATTTAAAGCAAATGATATCTTTGTGTACTCACATTTTCTGTACACTACAAGAAGCAGTCAATTCAAAAGAAAATTAAACATTTTCGCAGTGTTGTTTCCTGCTGATGAGGACACCCAAATTCCCAAATCTTGATTGTATTAAAGTTGGAGTCTTGATTCCCACCTGTGGATCTTAAACTGCCTCTTGGTGGTCACTTTCAATTTGGTGACTGTCAGTGACACATAGAGATTATTTTATAGTAATAGGCAGACTATTTTAATATTTAGATGACCTTTAAAAACTCAACAGCCAATTTTTACTCTCAACATTGCAATGAATTTTTCATTGTCTTCACTGAATACTGGGTTGCCTCCAGGCTAGAGAGGCTTTCCTCATTTCTGAAAGCCCTGCAGCCCTCTTGAGCTGTGCTCATCCTCACAAGTGGTTTTGATTTGATGGTGAAAGAGGGTTCTTCACTTCTGGATTTATTTGTCACATGCTGCTATAGTCATCTCTAAATCTCCCAGGAAGCAATCTGAAGGTTCAACTCAGTGAAAAAGGGAAACCAGGACAAAGGATCTGAATAGAGTTGTGCTCCTAGGTGAGTCTTCCGTCCTTAGAATTGTAGATAACTTCTCTTCTTTCTGATCTCATGGAGTATATGATTTCTCTCTCCCTCTCTCCGCTTCTACCCCCTTCCTCCGTTTCCCCCCCTCTTCCTTCCTTCCTCCTCTCTTCCTCCTTTTTCCTCCTCTCTTCTCCCCCTTCAATCCTCCTTCCTCTCTCTTCTCCCCTCCTCCTTTCCCTCTCCCACTTCTCCCTTTCCCCCTCCTTCTTTTCCCTTCCCTCTCCCCGCCCACCTACCACATTCTCCCTCTTTCTCCCTCACATTAAGCAAAGGACAATGGGCACACGTTATCTAGCCCAGTAGATCTTGGTCAACATTTACCAGGTCTTGTTAGCAGATTTCCCTGGAGACTTATGTTTATTTACATTTTAACCTTATTTCTTTGCTTTATTTCAAATGGGATTTTATGAATGCTACCCTGACCCACTTTTGTTTGTTAAAATAATTTTCACTTTTAATGTTGATAAAATAGAAATAATCAAAATATAAAAAGAATAGTAAAATGAACACCTATGTGCTTACAGCCTAGAGTAAAAATGATTTTGTCATATTATCTTCCTCAATCAACATATGTGTACTTTCGTTACTTATTTTCAATAACTAAAGCTATTTTGTATAGTACTATGAAAGACAAGACAAATCATTCATAACAGATGAATTTTGACTTTCTATAAAATCGTCTTGAAATGATGCATTATTGTAATGAACTGAATTGTACCTCCAGTTTAATATCTCATGAAAGCAAAATTCTACCCCTTAAATATATAATTAAAAAGGGAATTGTTTACTTTGGAAGGCTTTTCCTGGGCTACAGTAATTCTATTTGAACATGCAGTAGATATAAAACATATCCTGGAAACACAAGTGGTTTGGAGGGTGCTGAAGATTTCCTTCCTTGTGTTGACTAACTAGTGGAAAAAGAACAGTGAGTGATCCAGTGTGTGTGTTTTTTTTTTCCCTCCTTTGTATTTTTTTCCTCCTTAGATTATGGAATTATGACAACATAGAAATTTTTTTTAAAGTTTTGTAATTTCCAGCTTGGGGTAAAAACGGAGTGAAAAGAGCTCTTTGTGTATTTTCTAAACATCAGAGGTTTCAAGGTACAGTCAAGCCTAAGCTGTCTGTAACTCTAGAGACTGAGTTATTTTGGAAAGTCAAAATTCCAGATAGATGAAAGTGATTACTTTAAGTTGTGGAATGTAGAAAAATTGATGTCTTTCTTTCTTAGGTATTTTTCTCCAATCGTAGTAGATTTTCTGTAATCTCACTATTCCTTTGAGATTTTCTCTTATTTCTAATTTGAACTATTGAGTTCTTGTGCAGCCTAGTGTGAGGTACGAGGGTAAGTGGATGTTGATAGCTCCACTCTCCTTCCCCCTGGCTCTAGGATTTGCTTTAAGTCCCTCAGGATTTTTTTTTAAGTTAACATGAGGCATATAAAGAGAAGCAGAGTGCTTAATGGATAGCATCCTATGTCTAAGCTGTGTATCTTTGGCCAGTTATTCAACCACTCTTGGTCTCAGTTTTCTCATCTGTTAAATGGCTGTTAATATTTATTGACTTAGGATAATTGTGAGAATGAGAAAGATACCTGACATGTTTCTAGCATAGTATCTAGCATATTAGCTATCATTGATTTTCTGCAGAATTATTTAACAGGCACCCAGAAACAGCTCTTCTATGTTAATATTTTCTCTTTATAATAAAGAAAAATTCTGACAGTGTCAATCCTATAACTTGTTCCAATGCTTTGGGTGAATGTTATAAACACAGTGGATTACAGACATATTCTTAAATTGCACCTGCTATCTTACTTTACCAAGTTAGTTGACTCAGTGAGAAGTAGCACATCATGCAGCAGCCTTTCCAGAAATTTCCTGAGGGGTATTTTGAAAAGCATTTTGGTGAAGCATGCGGATTCTTCATTATCCAAAGGTAGTACTTCTGCTGATAAGATAGGAGGCTACACAAGCTCTAAAGATCCCCTCTTAATACTTGGCATGGTCTCTGATATCAGGTTTAAAAATTGTAATTTAAATATTTTAATAAGATTGGGAGAATTGGATATTGCTTTCTGGTATATGATTAGTTTTCATGTTAAGAATAGTGCATATCCTAAATAATGCTCAGAGTTTGTATTAAGTGATATTGGAGGTCAGGAAAATGATAAAAAGTATCACCCATTGTTCATTCTGCATCTGTAAGGTGATAGCTAATATGGAAATGGTTTTATGGCTATGAATTCTGCTCATCATGCATGCCTCCAGGCACTACTTTTGGATTCTGACTCAGTCCCTGCCTTTGCTGTTTCCCCCATGTCCTCTTCTATTTTTATATTTTTTTCTCACCCCCACCCCTTTTTTTAACCTCTCTGGCCACTTGGAATCAATTGCTATCCTTGGGAATGATTAGGGTTTTTGTTTCCAGCTATGTCTCCAACTAGGTCAAAAATTAGTGTTTTGTCTGTGCACCAAACGGCTTATTTTATTTCTAGAAAGCTTATAGTGTAGATTACACATGATGATGTTATTGGGAGAGGGACTTCATGGGATGAAGATTTAAATCCTTGCTCATTTCAGGTGTAAGTTGGCAGTATTGCATCAATACATGGGGGCAGACTGAATCATGAACTTGAAGCAAACAGTTTAGACCACTGCTGTGCCATGCAGTGAATAGAATATTTTGCTAATGATGTCTTAGGGTGCCCAGTTTAACCTAGAGAAAACTTTGTATGGCCAGATATGACATAAGACAGCGCCTTCCTTAAACTGATGATGGTTAAAAAAACAAAACAGTGACTATTTTCACTGGCTAATCTTAGTTCTCTTTATTTTTCCCTCTATATTATATATCAAATATTATTCACATTCTAATGGTTTTGTTACCACTGAATAGACAATTTTCTTCCTTTCTAGTTCTTTGAATAGTCTGAAAGAATACTTGCTAAATGTTTCATGGTATATGTGGCGTGAGAAAAATCTATAATTGTTCTTGATTTGGACATTTTACAAGGCAATCAAACCCCAGATATTATAATCCAGGATGAATGATAGCACATTTTATCTTTGCATTTGTGAAATCTTATTATGCTGCTCTGCAAATGTATAAACATTTTCTTTTCATGAGGCCCAAGGCCTAAATTGTGCTGCTCATTAGCAAATGGTTTCCATGCTCTGAGATGTGTGCAGGCGTGCCTTCTTCACGCAGCCGCCATCATCTTTCTGCACTGTCTGGAAAAGGGGGCTCTCTGAGCATGAATTCTGCCTCTCTTGATTTTTTGCCTATCCAAGATGAGATGTGCTGCGTGTTTTACTGAATGTTTACTTACATGAATGTGAGATACAGAGATTCTCCACTTCAGTGAATAAAGATGGCATGGTAGGAAGGAGAGACTGATGTAGTTATGTTTTAAATTACACAGTTTAATTTCAACCATATATATATATATATATAAATTTAATTTCAACCATATATATATATATATATAAAATCTCCTGGAGTGCAGACTCTATGGCAATCTGAGTGGAGTAAGCAGTTAGCAAATTGTTCACATGTTTTTCCATCCAACTCACTTAAGTGAATGTAGGAAAGTCTTTTACTGTTTAAGATGTGTGTATCAGTATAACATATTCAGTCTAGATGACTATCTTTTAATGTCTAGAAAAGGTTAGTCTAATTCAGTTAAGCTAGGGTTGCAGATATCTTTGGAGACATTTCACCTCTCTACGCAGTGCCCCCTCCCCTAAAAATGTTTTACTGCTGAGAAGTTTCAGTATTTATTAGTGACTGAAACGTATTTTTTATCATCTTGAATATATTATATCATCAAGTGAGAAAGAAAATACTGCTCTGAAAGTGTTTGAATTTCAAGCCCAGGTGTCTAATACATGGGCTTTGTCATCAAAGGAGGCATTTCTCTCCTTGAAATGAAATTCACCTTTCAACAGCTTTTTGAGAAATTAGGAGCACAGATATTAAATGTTATTTCTTGACATCTAAAGTCAGAGAAATTTCCCTTTCTGGATTACTTCCTAAATATTCATAGCTTACTTTCTAGACTGCAGAATCAGTGGCATTTTATGACAGTTTATAAAACCACTTTAGAATTGAGGCATCATTACTAGGACATACCAGATTTTCATGAGATGTGGAGTCATAGAGCAAAGGTGTCTTGAGTGCCTACAGGGTGTTAGACATAATTATTAATTATAAAACAGTAAAAAGAAAGTCATTGCTTTGCCTTATAATTTAGTTCAGTGTTCCTCTGAGTATTATTTTCCCCTCTCAAGTGCTCTTGATAACAATTCAGATGCAGTTCTGATCATGTAATATCCTTTGAAATCCCTAGTCATTAAGAGAATGGTTTGTACAAGTGACTCTTTCATTCCACTTTTTCCTGGAGCATTCTTGGCCTCTGTCTAAAACTCTTCCCTTTTCCTGTCCTGCTCGGACAGCCAGACTAGGCTGCAGAACTTTCACCTTCTTTTGCTTCTTGACTGCCTATCACAGTTTCCAAGTTCAGCCAAGTTGTCATGGGTATCTCTTTAATTTTCTTTCAGATTAAACATGGAATTGGAGACTGTTGGCATACTTCAGGGAGAGAGGTGCTAAGTCAGGCTCTTGGTTTTCCCCCAAGATTCTACTTTTAAAAATATTAGTAAAAAATAGAACCAAATTAAAATAACAGTATTCCTGTAGCAATGTAGCTACAACTTGTAGAAATAATGTTATTGATTGTTCCTTATTAGGAACCAACTTGTCTTATTTGGCACCAATAGAGAAACAAAGCAGAGGAATCCTTACCTGGCCAAAGAGAGAGACCACAGTGGGGATGGGTCTCTAAGAGCAGGCCAGTGTGTCCTACAACAGTCCCTGTCTCTAAGGTTTGTCACCTCTCCTCCCCCCCAAAAATTAAAAAATTGTAGGATTTTAAAGTGACAAGGCACTAAGATTACATGTAAATAGAGCAAGCATTCTCATCAAAACAAACTCCCCACTACAAATTGAGTACACTTATTCTTGATGTTTAAAAGCCCCATTTATAAATCACTTGCTACAGTGTAAGGGCTCTTACCTTCCTCTTCTCCCTCACCCACAGGCTGCCTTAAGGCTATTTTCACTTTTCAGTCTCTGAGATTATTCAGTCCTCCTCTTCTCTAGGAATAATTGTCATTTGTCTGTTGTTCCTAGTACATTTCAGCCATGTACTTTACTAATATTTTTTCTTTCATTTACTCTGTGCTGCAGCCATGTGCAGTGTACGTAGATTTGGCAGCTCTTAGATAAGGAGTCTAAAGGAGTGAAGAGGTGTGCTGAGGCGCTCTTAAAGCTATCATGTGATGGAACCAGGATCTAAGCTGGGCCTGACTCCAAGCAAAGCCTTTGATTCCCCCAATTTCCCAGTTTTGTGCTGCTTCCCAGTCTGCCAGTCTCTTGCTTCCTTGATCTGTTACTCAACCATCACTGCCCTAGACACAGCTGATTCTGCACCGACTGCAAGTAATCCTCTCAAAGAACTCAGCTCCTAACGTCCATATTTCCCACTTTGTCACCAAAATTAATGTATCAGGAGAAAGCTGTATTAATGACCAACTTGCTTCTATTTTTTTTATAGTAACTTCCTCCATATTCTTGCCATTCATCAATTGCACAGTTAGTGAGCACCAATGCAGAGCTGTAATGAAATCTGAGTTGCAGGCAATAGTGCTGCTTTTCTGGAACCTTCTTCTTCTCATTACTACAGATTCCCTTGAAGGAAGAGCTGCTTCTCATTCTGTACCACTACTTAGCCATTATTTCCTACCATCTTAATTTAACATCCTCCTCCTCTGTGGTCTACTACCTTCATTCTGTGGCTTTCTCCACATTATCACCATCTCCACACACATTCAGGGTCTTCCTTCTCCATTATCTTGGGTCACAGGTCCTCTCAACTCAGCACCAGTGGGCACCATATTGGTGACTCATGAGAGCTTGTCATTGATTTCATTTTCTCCTTAACTATCAATTGGAGTTGTATCCTTAGGCCATTCCAGTTCCTGTTAAATAACAAAATCCAAAAAGTTAATTTCAAAGATCTATTTGGCTTCTTTAAAACTATCATGAAGTGGGCAGCATCCCATCTAGCAGTCAAAAGACACTGCAAGAAGTTATACAAAATGGAGGGTTCATTTTATAGTCAGAAAGAAGGTAGGACAAGGCTAGCAAAGTAAAAGAAAGATTATTTCAGGCCTAGCCAACTTTCCTCTAGGGAGATGGCAGGGGATACTTATGCAGATGATCTTACCAGTGCTAACCAGGAAACTCAGGATTGCTTAGTTCAAATTTCTGCTTTTGGGTGAGACTGAAACTGCAGTTATGTTAGATATGGAGTCTTGGTGGGACCTGCCCTGAACCTTTCCATTTTGGGCCTGTTATTTCCTTTGTGCTTTTTTTTTCTTTTTCTTAATATTCCAGATTCTCAAATTTGTAAGTTTATATCTTCTCTCCAGTACAATTTATATGGTTCAACCCTTCTTGTCATCACTCGTTTGAACGTGTCCTTTGACCCTGTTATAACAATAGATCTAGAATCTTTATTTTTCACTGTCTTAATATTGGCAGACTCAGGATTCTGACTGGACCCATGACCATTGCTGTAATTATTTTGGACTCTGCTTTAACATACACTGGGTGGCTTATAAACACTTATTCCTCGGAGTTCTAGAGTTTGGAGTCTTGAGGCAGCTGTTTTCTTGGTGTCGTCTCTATTGCAGACAGGCTTGGGGGCTCTCTGACTTCTTTTCTGGACATTAGTCCCATTTCTGAGCACTCCACTTTCTTCAGCTAATTGCCCCCTAAAGACCTGACTTCCAAATATGATCACATTGGGATTAGAGCTTCAACATAAGAATTTTGAGGAGACAAACATTCAGTCTACAATAATTATTGCTCATACAGGTTATTATCTTTATTATCTTAATGATTTTCTCTTTAACCTTTGGTGATTTGAATCTCGTGTGCTACAGGGGTATTTTTTCCACAGCGAGGCCCTTTCATCACCATTTTTTGGCTCTTTATTCCTCTTACAGGGACGTATTTTGTTTTGGCAGTCTTAAACTTTGTCCTTTACTGTGGCACAGATGACAACTTGCCATCTACATTAGAAGATCAGAGCTATCCACTGAGAGGCCTCTCGTCTTATCTCTCATTCCCATCACATTTGTACTTTCCTGTTACTATACTTTCTTCTTGAAACATCTTTATTTATTCACCTATTTAAATTTTTTCCAATTTCACATTAGCTGGGGCCTCTTGCCTCTACATGTACTTTTGGTCCCATTCCTTGCTCAGATATGGTCTGTTCCATTTGTATTTACCATCTATCATCCCCTGGCACCATCTCTTTTTAATTTAAAAAGTGTTTAGACACGCCCTGGTGCATAGCAGCTTGGTCAGCCACTTTCGGCTGGTGTAGTCCACATACATCCCGATGACCCAGGTTGTGTCCTGGGACAAAGGAGCAACCAAGATGAAAAATGAAAGAAAATACTTCTTCCCCCTATAATTTCCTGCCTTCCTACCCACCTACTCACCTTCATTCCTGCTTGTACCTTTCATTAAAGGTTTTTAGATATCCTCAATATTATATATGAAATAAAAAATGTCCTTTAAAATGCTGAAATATACTGCTTATGCTCTGCTATTTGTTTCATTGTCTAACTTGTCTGAAGATAATTTGTATCCCCCGTGGAACTCGTCTTTCTTACCCCACATTCATTCATTAGCTCCTAAAATATTACCAGGGGCAGAAGCCTGGTTTCAGTTTATGCTTTGGGATTCTCATCCTAAATTGTTTGATAACTTTAAAACCTCTCTGTAGGTGAACCCTGTATTTTCATTTGCATGCTGGAGAGCTTCACTTCCTTGCCTTACATAACCGTTCTAGAAGGAAATTCTCTGTATGCCCTCAACCAGACAAAAACTAAATGAAATCCTGTCCTCCTGCTCAGCATTGACATTGCTGGTTACCTTTAATGATATTTCCATTCTCTTCCCCAGGTTGGAAATTTTAACTATATCTTAAGTATTCTCTCTTCTTTAAAATCCTCATACTCAATCTTTTACCAAGACTTGCTTGTTATTGCCTCATAATGAATCAAATGTCAAATTTCTCTTGCCAATGCCCTTGTCCAGATCAATAGGCTAGCCATCATCACAAATTTCAATGAGCACAAATGGTCAACTGATTTTTCCTCTCCATCACCTCTCTCCCATTATTTTACACCTCAAACCAGATTAGTCTTCCTGTGATTACTCTTTCATCATCTGCTTCTTCTGTTCCAGCTGATCTGCATTGTCTATTGCTCCCAAGCATTTGCTTAAATATTTTTATTTTCTATCAAAAATTCTTTTACTTCCCCTTACTTTTCTTCTACTATTTGAAATCTAGCCATTAAGACCCAATTCAAATGTCTTCAGTGATCACCCTATTTGAGAAATTAGTTGATTAATGCAGAAAGTTTTAATATATTTATATATCATTGCTGTCTGTATCACTTACCTGCCTGTTAGTGTAGGTGATTTAATGCCTGTTCATACAGTGCTGTCTGGGTCCTTGTCAAAGTCTTCAAGTATGTCCTCTGTTTTCTTTCCTCTCTTCCTTCCCTTCCTTCTCTCCCTTCTCTCTCTTCCCTCCTTTCTTCCCTTCCTTCCCTTCCTCCCTCCCTCCCTTCCCTCCCTTCCCTCCCTTCCCTCCCTTGCTCCCTTCCTCCTTTTCCTCCCTTCCCTCCCTTCCGTCCCTTCCCTCCCTTCCTCCCTTCCCTCCCTTTGTTACAAATTTATTTTAAATTTCTTTACTTCACAATGCTAAATTTATTTCAGGACATTGAAATTGCTCCTCTGTCTATATTTTGTCCCATACCCTCCACCAAAGCTCCAATGTCCTTCACCACCACCTCTCACCCTCTTTCCATTCCCACCCTCTCCCCCTTGCCCTCAATCATCACAGTGTGCTGTGTCCTGTTATTTATTGTGGGTTTTGTATGCTCATTTGTTTTATTTCATCATATTCCACAGGTGAGTGACACCATCCTGTATTTCTTCTCTTTCTAATTGATTTTGCTTAACATGATTGTGTCCAGTTCCATCCAGATCGTTGCAAAGGGCACAATTTCATTTCTACAGCACATAGAATTTCGTTGATTGTCTGAACCATAGTGTTTTTATGCAGTCATCTGTTGATGGACATTTAGGTTGCTTCCTATTCCCCTATTTCAAGGAAACTTCTCGCATTAGCATGTTATATTTTTAAAGAAGGGAGCAGACAGAAATGAAGTGAGTAGGCAAATGGGCAGGAAGAGAGACAAGGAAGAAACATCTTAGTTTTATTTAGTTGTTCACACTGGTTGTTTGATCCCTGGACTGGGACTCAAACTCAGGGGTATACAGCTTGGGCTCCTTTGGAGGTGATTGACCTAACCACTACTCCACCAGAGCCTGCCTAGCATTAATATTTTTGATATCTTGTTTATTCTATTTATTTGGCCTGCAGTGAAAATGGGTAAAATGCTTGCCAGGGTAGTATTTATTGGAACCGTCTTTTATTTTTAAATTTCTTTTGCAAGAAGGCAGGCAGAAATGAAGCAAGCAGGCAGTGAGAGTAGGGGGAAACATTTGTTTAGTAGTTAATTTTAATTATTCCACCCTGGTCCCAGGCCACAAACCCAGTACCTCGGGCTGTTTATGGACTGCGCTCCAGGCCTGGGCTTACCGCTTAACACAGCAGGGTCCACCATTGCTAGAACTGTCCTAATGGTGGCAGCTGGGGAGGTGGCTGGGCTGACCCAGCCTTGGGGCTGGATGCTCATGCTTCTCGGTAACCAGCTTTAATTTCCCTTTTGAAAGGAACCTGATAGCAAACTATCTTTCAAGAATTTGATTTTATTTTGCTCTTAAACATACAGAGAAACAAACTTTGAATCATTCTTTTGTTCCAAGTGCTAACGCCAGACTGTCTGGGTTTGAATCCGGGATTTGTCACTTGGTAAGTAGCTGAATAACCTTGTGCAAGATACATGCCTTTTTTGTGCCTCACTTTCACCCGCTGTGTACGTGAAGCTATAACTGTACCCTAAAAAATTGTTAGCAATATTGAGGGAGTTAATACATAGAAAGCATATTAAATCCTATGGTACATGGTTTGTTTTCCAGTGCTGACAATAAATATTACTATTATGCAATAAGGAATTGATACAAGGAAAAGAAGAGATATTAAAATCTAGTTTCAATTTTCTTGCCAGATTACTAAAGTACTTTGATTTTAATAGATGGTAGTAACCATTATTATCTAGGAACTCTTAAAAGATGGAGTATAGTGAAAGAGAATGAATTGAAATGTCAGAGAAAATGATGAAACTAGCCTCATATTTGTTTTGATGTCATAAACACCAGGGGACATACCAATTGACTTAATTACTTAAGCCATTCAAGAATCTGGATGATTATGCAATATCCAAGCAAAGCATTTTTCAAAGACCTCCTCGATGCTGACAGCATGGCGGCGAATAAGCATGGTCTTTGTTTCTGGAGTGCGCAAACACGCAGGGTAAACTGGCGAGCAAACGTCTAGCCCAATGTTGGTGAGCACCACGCAGGTACATGTGATCTGGCACAGGCTTGTCTGCTGGGAGAGGAATGACTTCTGCAGAGGAGATTGTCCCAGGAGTTGAATCCTGAAGGGTGGTCACACTTTTACAGCACAGCTTTCACTATAGATTGTAGCACACGTTACTGTGAAGGCATTTTGTTGTTTTTCTATTTGTTTTATTAGAATCTATGAAAACAGTAAAGCTTCAGTGGCAGTTTACTTGCTATGAAGGGATGGTTCATTGTACCAAATACTTTTTAAATTTTACTTTACAAGTTTACAATATCATTTTATTGAAAGAATGTTGCATCATGACCATAGTTTTAAACTAGGCATCATTGTCCAAGTGCTACATTTTTTAATAAAATATTTTGGATTTTAACATAAACTTTCGAAAAATTTGCTTTTTCCTACTTGGAGGACAGGCTGCACAGGACACTTTCGTGTCTTTATCTTTGCAATAAATCTAACAAAATCAAGAAAAATGTTCACGTTAGCAAGCACCTGGAGTAACTGTGTCTGTGGTTCCTAAACCTGATAATGGTAGAAGTTACCTGGCCCCAATCCAGATAAGTTGAAACGGACTCTGAAGCTTGGACTCTGTGTCCAGGAACCACAGAAGTTTAGGGTCTGCTGGATAAACTATGTTTACCATAAGCTAAGGTGACTGATGTGGAAACTTAATTGTGTCTGTGGAACTAATTCATACTCCTGAGACAAAGCACAAAGTATATTGCAGGTCAACAGGAAATGTCACCAAGGCTGATCTTTACTCGCCTGGTGCCTTACCTATCCCAAAAGCTGCCACAAGAGGCAGTGATTTGAGGTTAGTAATATAATTCAGAAGAGATATTTACATTTCTTAAATCTGTTGCTACTGTTGGTATTCAGGTAATCATTAGTTCTTTTGTCTGACTCCTATCATTCTCTTGGAAAAGGATTCAATTTCTGTTGTGACTCCTTTCCTCCTTTCCCACTGAGCACTGCTCAAAATCTGGTTGGTGTGTTTATCTAGAGGGTGTTTTCAATGGGTTTCAATTATTTAGTGTAAAACATGTTTGTGTTATGGTGGGAGAGAAAGCCAAACAACACAGCAGAAAAGTTGGTAATTTCAATAAAAGCATCAGGATAACAACACAGTTTTTGTGTTGGACATCTGAGGTTATCACAAGATTAAGTGTTCTGTATACACATGTACCTCATTTCTAGATGTCATATTCAGGACATGTCATACTGATTTTCACATGTTTTGGCATATTCTCTTCACAGCAGATCTTCTACTTTGATGCCACTATGGTTCTAATACCTTCTCAGCTGAGCTGCTACAGTCATTATTCTGAGTTCTGCATAAAAAGAGGAAAACATATTCAGAACTTCTTTATTATGAAAAATTTCAAACTACAAATAAAGGATTGCCCACATATAAATCATTCACATTACTCTATAATGCTGCATTCAACCATTTTCTTTTGTCCCTGCTGAAAGATTTTAAAGCAAATCTCAGCTCTCATGCATTTTACTTGAAAATACTTCATTATTTATAAAAGATAGTTGTTTTATAGCCACAATGCCATCAAAACATTAAAAAATCAGCAGTTCCTCAACATCTTTTAATACCTACCACAACCAAATTTTTCAAATTATCTGAAAAATAGTGAGAGTTTATTTGAATTGGGATCCCAACTTAGGAAAAGAACATTTTTAAGGGTGGTACTAAAGACATTCTTAAAGAACACTTTATTCCTGATGTAATTAGAATAAGTGGAGAGAAAAACACCAGAACCTCATGGGATCTCTGAAGTATTTTGTGGAAGGAACTAATACTTTCTCTCATTTTTCTGTCCTTAAGGAGCACTATGATCTATCCCCTGAGAATGAGCGATCCGATGTACTTTTTAAACAATGAAAACCACAGTTTCTGGCTTAATGAGAGATTGCTTTTCACATGCATTCCACGTCAGTGCAGATACAGTGATTTCATGTTCTAAAGTTAGTCCTGCAATTACCACTTTGATTGCTCTTAGAAAAATGCACACAAAGAAGACAGTGACTCAGCAAAGGGTGTTGCCAGTGGGCTGTAGTTTTTAGCTTTCCAGTTATGATGGACTTGCATAAAGAATGCACAACTTGGTGTTGCCTTTTTCTGCTCTCATACTTTTCTTTCCACATACCACCATGAAGTATGTCCAGCCTCCTTTCCATCTATGATTTTGTTTTTTAAAGAATAACAAGGGTCTTGGAAGCATAGTAGGTAGTATTGTAAAGCTTTATCTAAGAGCTTCTTCTTAATAAGAAGTGAGGTGTTCATTTTCTTGTGCTTGTGAAGATCCATAAGACTATATTTAAAGAAAGAGGCCTAGTTTTGAACATAAATAGATGCTCATTGTGGCACCTCAGTCTGCAAGGTGATTCAAATTTTTTATTGCAAACATGTGAGCAGGTAATGAGCTGAGTGAGACATGACACTTGCCTTCAGGGCTACCTATCTTGAGGGGAAGGATGAAAGCAGGGCATGGGGGGGAAGATTAGTGTTTCCGCGAGGAGGAAGCTGGAATCACGGAAGCCACTGAGAAGTTCTGGCTGTAATCTTTGCATATATTGTTTAGCAGCTGGACTAGGTATGGCCTTGGTGGATGAGAAGGGATGCTAGAACGATGGAGAAATATCTTCTCAACTTGGTCCAGGGAATGAAAGAAGTTGGTGAGCAAGAAATTGTGCTTAGTATACCGTAAAAGATAATTTCTTATGATTCTGGAAAGAGACTTGGAAATTGACAGAATGTGGATTTTTAAAATTTGAAGATCTTCACTTTGAGACCACAGACATTCAGAGGGGAAATGTTTTCTGAAGATACAGGCTATGTGGCCAGGACATAGACTAGAAATGTAATTATTGATTTCGAAGATAAGTAAAGCCATTTATTCATCTCTGTAAAATGCTCATGCTAGAAACTGTATTAAAGGGATTAAAAAAAAATCTAAGGTCTACCCTCAAGTTCATTATTTAGCAGGATATGAAGGTGACTGAGTTTTTTCTCAGAGGAATAGATTACATATGAACTTTGTATGTTGTTTAGATCTAAATTTGGTAGAATCAATCGATTATTTTTTTTCTGTAACCTCTATTCTTTCCTATCATTGCTTTTCTTTTTTTTTTAAACCTTAATTTTAGAATTAGGGCAAGAGTGTTCAAGGTGTTTTACTGAAATTGTTGAGTTGAGGAGGCAGGATTAGGGTCAGATTTTTATTTAGTCTAGTCCAGTTACATTTCCTGGGTGAAGGCAACAACTTAAACTGTTTCTGAATGGGGGTGCCAATCTCCCCTTTTTCACTCCCTTCACTGTTCTCTGCTGATATACACCACCATTGTGACTTCTGGGTCTGTTGTATTATGAGAAAGATACAGACACCAGTGCTATTTTACTTCATCACTTTCTCTCCTTTTCTATGGGTTTTGCAAGTGGAAGAGTCTACTCATTGTGTCCAAAAGACTGTAAATAATCAAATAAACATGGTACCTTGATGATCTCCTGATTTAAGATGACTTTCCCTGCCTTCCCTTCTTTTTACAGAGAAGGAAAAAGAAGAAACTGAAACAAAGTGTGCTAACCAAAATTTTAGCCTTTAACATTTCCAGTGTCAGTAAATATTCTTTTTATTGGTCGTGAATTTTCAATGTACAAAATTTATTCTATTGCTCTCTGATTTTCATGTCATTTCTTCTTATTCCCACCTAGGCGACACCTAATACTTGTATTCCTTTTGTTCTGAAAGGACTTTTGCAAGCATAAAAGGTTTAGTCTCTTCTTTTAAAATGGATTGACAATCTACTCTGCATATTTTTCTAAGTGCATGGATGCATAGTGTTTTTAATAATCAACAATAAACATTACAGTTTATGTTTTTAAAGTTGGTAGCATAATAAGGCCATTTAGTTATACCACAAGAAAGGAAGCCTATAATGGGCTGCATCTGTTTACTCTTACAACTTCCTGAGTCAAGTTTTCTGCACCATGTAATGGTGATCCATTAGTGATGCAAGATCTTTGGGATCTTTTAAGTACCCTCTTTATAGCAATTATTTGAAGAAAGATTAATCTGGTGGTAGGTTCAAGCTTGTAACACCATGACTTATAATAGACTGGTTCAAGTTATGCTTGTTCCAGTTTGAAAATGTAACTTAGATGCATATCCTTTGATATACAAAAATAATTTAACAATGGAATTGTTTGAGCCAACAAAAGCTTAATAAGTGGACGATACTAATTCTCTTTCTAGTAGTATAGAACCTACAGTGTAAAATCCTGAACCTTAAAATTATGACTCAGTAGTATCAGTAGCAAAATGCTCGCCAGTTCTTCAGAAACCTATACAAAGATCTCAGTAAATGTTAGATATACTTGATCAAATGTGTCCCATTATTACTCTAGATCTCTCTTTAGAGAGAGGAATTTGACAGAAATGTAAAAGGGAGAAACATTTTATAACAAGAATGATTTTTCTTGTTGTATTCTTATAAACATAACTCTCTTCAGTTTTCTTTCTGACTTGCCTCAGCCAGATGAATTGGGAATCCCTCTGTGTATCATATTTTATAGCATTTACCACATTGTATTGGCTTTATTTTCACATGTATTCTAATAAGAAGGGCAGAAGAATGATTAAAGGACTGTGGGTTCCACTCCCAGTCAATATCCCACGTTGCTTCTGAGCATTACATGCAGTTACCACATGGCATCCATTCACAGCTCTCTGCCTTTGCTCAGACACCCGCTAGTCAAGGTCTGGACTCATGAAGTCACTGGGGGAAACTTCACCATGGTCACTGCTCATGACAGTGCAGGGACCAGTAAGGACCAAAGACTCTTCTGAAACTTTCCAGATGGTCACCCTATATGGTGCTGGAACCTGGCTGATTTTCTCATAGACGTAGAGTTTCTGGCAACCTCCTAATTCTAAGACGTAGAGTTTCTGGCAACCTCCTAATTCTAAGTCATATTTTGTTTATATGATTGGATACTGTCTGGGACTCTCCCCAGAGTCTTGTTACCCAGCTCATCTGGCCATAATTCCTTACCCTTCTAACTTTTGGAATAGAAATCTAGAGAAGGTGCTGGCCAACAATACAAGCCTATCTGGTTTGTCTCTTAATCTTCCCTAGGACCCTCTGTTACAAAACCCTTCACTCTATTCCTGGTAACAAAACTGAATAGAGCTGAGAAAAGGGGAGAAAGATTATTCCTGCTGAAAGTATTTGGACTTCAACTAGAAAAATTCCGATAACACTGTTAAATGCATGTTTGTGTTTCTCACTGGACTCTGAACTCTGTGAGGACAGGGGCTATCTTTATCTTAGATCCCTGGCACTTAACTCAATGTTAAAGGAGCCATAGTTAACTGGAAGAAAAAGTATTGCTGTGTCTTGGCCAAACTGCGTTTCACCATGCATTTCAAACTGGACTAACTCCCATAGGTACCCTCTGCTTCTGATCCATTAAAGAATGTTACATGTATAAATATATTTATTATTGTTGCTCAGATTCTATTTTCAGGTTTCCTATAGTGGCCAAATTGTTGGCCTTATCTTCTATTTCTCTTGAGTCTTCATTGTTCTTGGAAATGTGATGCATGTTGTCTTGCAGATGCTTTGCGGTGTAAGAGTTTTGTGGTATGCAATGCTTCCTGAGTCTCTAAATTTATAGCAAACTAAAAATGATGATTCTTGTAGGCTATTTCCCCCTCTCTTTGAGTGTGGAATATTTGAGGATAGTGTTTTAGTTGCTCATTATTTATGTCCACAGAAATTTTCTTTAAAAACATCACTTTAAATATTACCATATTATTTAAATTGAGAAGAGCCATTAATATGCTAGGCACAGCAATAAATAGTTGCGAATCTATAATCCTCATAATAGTGCTTAGAAGAGGGATTGGCAGAAATTTCTCTGAAAAGTCAGAGTGCAAATATTTTCACTTTGTGGGAAATAGAGTTCTGTAGGAACTATTTAATCAGGAAAAAAATTGGGACTCAGCTGTTAAGACATTCCCAAATCAACTTTTTAGTATCAACTATAGAATTTCAATTAACTCCAGTTTGTCATGTTTAAAAAATATATCTATGGTAAGATATTTTATCTGTTCACTAGCTTATAAATCTTTATCTGCAAGGCACTGGCTAGTGTGCTATAGAGTGATACAGGTCCAGTGACGGGACCTGCAGTTTAGAGGCGCTACTGGTCAATGCTATCAAGTTGCAAGTGATGACAAGCGATCAGAGTTTTCAGATAACAAACTAATTATTATTTTTCTTACTGGTAAAGCTGATATGAGAGAACATGGCTTTGGCGTACAGCAAAAATGAATTTTCTAATCCCATACCTTGGATTCAGACAGACCATTCAGCCAGGCAGATGACTCCCCGCAGAAGCCTGCTTCTGTAGCGCTTTGAGAATGCAAGCAAATTCCAAAGAGAAGAAGATGGAGGAGGATGCTTGTCTGTAATATATAGCTTCTTGTCCCAAATTTCACCCACGAAGAACCCCCGTTTCCTTTCTTGGGGAAGAATTAGAAGAGAATATGTATAGTATTATGTGCATAGACTACCTCCTCCCTGGCACGAAGAAGGAAACATCTAGAGCAGGGAGTTAGCGCACCCCTGCCCTTTCCAGCCCAACATAGAACAAAGGGCACAAGGGAGAAAACTGTTGAGTTGTTTTGAAATTTAGAATGAAATCAGAGCACTTAGCATATTTTCAGAATTGGAGAAAGGTTCTTGTTTGGCAGAGGAGGTGGCATTACACAAATTCTTGAAAAATCCTCACTTGGCTCTGTGGTGATGATGTGGGCAAGATAAGCCAGAGGAAGTGAATATCAGAAGCAAAATTCCACGTCGGAGGTCAAGAGGTCAGTTGCTAGGTCACAGAGCTAGAGTGACTAAACAATTTGGCTGTCCCCTCTGGCTTTCAACACTGAACATATTGAGTATTGGGAAACATCTCAGTCCTGGGCAGACCATGTGATTGGTCTTTTAATAATCAGGTTAGGAGCTCGAAATTTTAATATGTTGAATGGTAGACTATATGGAATGGCTATGTCTGAGGCAGGTTAAAATTATCAGACACTGCTAAACTTTTTGGTATATATGACTGTTCAGGTAAGCCAGGTTGGAGAAAAGGGTGAGAGACCAAAGTATATGAATAGTTGTTAGGAACTATTGAAGTTTTAAAGTGGTGTGAGGATTATTTTAAGTCTAAATTTATAAATATGTAAAAAGAAACGTGAATTGTGAAATATAAAACCTAATGAGAAAATATTAGGGAGCGGAACATCAAGGTGGGTTTTATTTTTTGAGGATGAAATTCCAAAGAAATGAAACGTAATCCCTTAATTAGACTCTGAGAATAGTTACTTAAAATTCAGCTCCCAAACTATATCCTGATATAGCCATTTAAAATAGTGGTTTGTGTGATATGATAGAGGTGTTTGCTAATGCCACCGTGGTAATCATTGTGATACGAATGTATCAAATCAACATTATGAACATGTTAAATGTACAAAATATTATGTCAATATCTTAATTAAAAAAAACATCTAATAGTGGTGATTTGAAATGAAGTTATAGCTGAACTCATGGAATAGCTTATTTCACTTTTTAAAATGCAAACTCAACTCTTGTATTTTTACAGATAAAAATGCCTTTTTAATGAAAGATGTATTCCCAGCAAAAGTCCTTGAAATTATCATTTTTAAAAAATAAATTTAATATTTATTGAGGTAACTTTGCTTTATAAAATAACATAAATCTGTATGTGAAGGCTCCCAATTCCTCAACTACATCACAACACGCGCTGTCCATCACCAAATTACCAAAAGTTCTTCAGCTTGTTCGTTGAATTGAAAATATTAATAATTGTTTTCCTTACCATAACTGTGGATGTCATATTCTGTCTCTTTGTGGTACTATTATCAGATTAATCCAACTGATAATTCATGTGGAAAAGCCCATTAGGTAAAGCTTCTATAGTAGTTCACGACTGACACTGAATGATAATAAACTGAATGAACCAGAGGTAGATATTATCCATTTAAGCATCTAGACAGTATCTTTCATTTAATACCTATTTGTAAATTAATCAATTGGATGATGTTTTCTACTGCGAAATCTAAAAGCAAAATGCAACATGTTTGCGTATGTTATTCTTTTAAGCAATGAGTCTTATTTTTTAGGAAAGCCAAAATTGTTTTATGATTGACTCAAAAGTTCCAGTATATATGGATGTGATGTCCAAATCTCATTCCTTGGAAAAACCTAGAGTAACTTCACCAAACTACTTTGTATTGCTTTTTTTTTAATAGATAATTATTATGTTAATTATCTTGAAATGTATTAGTTTATTGTTTCTTCTGCCCAAGCTTGAATTGATTATATTAATTTTTTATTTTGAAATAATTTGATTTATAGAAAAGTTAAATTTGTACAAAGAATTCTTATGGTCCCCATAACCCAGATTCTTCAGATGTTAATATCTGACCATACTGTAAGTATGCATATACTTATTTAAGTACATACTTTACTGTATTATATTCTTTCTATTGTCTATCACCTATCTTCTCTTCTGTTTTTCCTGAAATTTTATGGGTAAATTGGAGACACAATGCTTCTTAACAACATCAGAATATATTTTCTAAAAGCAGAAATTTCCTCACTGGTAGCAATATATTTATTAAAATGAAACTAATGTTGCTATAATACTGTTTAATAGAACTTATTTAAATTTCCCCAATTGTCCCACTAGTGTTTTATGTAGTGAAAGAAAAAAAAGAGATTCAGATTCAATCCATGATCATATGTTGCCGTAGTTGTCATTTTTTTTATTCTCCTTTAATCTAGACCAATATTCCCTCCTTTGTTTTTCATAGCTGTGACATTCTTGAAGAATACTGGTCAATCATTCTGTATAGTATATTCTGTATTTGAATTTCTCAATTTGAATTTGTCTGATGTTACCTCATGATTATATTGAAGTATTCTTGCCAGGGTTATGACAGAAAGAATGTGTTCTTTTCAGTGCATCATATCAGGAAGCATAGAATATTGGTTTGTTCCATTTGGTTATAATTAATTTTGATCACTAAATTAAGTTATCTTGTTTGTAAAGTTGCTATATTTCCCTTTAGGATTAGTATCTCATGTTCCCATGAGATTGACATTTATATTATATAAAATCTAGTTCTTTCTCATCTTGATTTACTCAGTAGCTTTAGCTGGTGCCTGGAATGATTATTACTATGACGATTTCCAAGTAGGGCTCTCCTATTCTCATTTATTCTATGTTTATTAGATGGATTTCTACTGCAAAGATGAGTTTTCTCTCTCTCTCATTAACTCATTTATACTACTATAGAGTAATGGTATGCTATTTTCTTCTGTTGGCTATAATCTTTTACTCTCATTAATCTCTTATTCAAATTGTCCCCAACTGGACCACTGCCAGCTCCTTTAAAATTTTGTCTTTTTGACATGTTCCCATTATTCTTTGAATACTCTGCTTTTCTGGCAGGAGATTTTTCAGGATGATTATGTATGTTCTTTGACCCAGTCTTTGAATTAGCCATTTCTTCAAGGAGCTGTGGTTTCTTTTTGAGAGAATGGTATTTAGAGAACAAAATCTAGATGCTAGGTATGCTCGTTGCTATTGGGATGTCATTGTTTCTAGACTGTCTCAGCAATTTTAGGAAATAAATGCATGTGTGTCTGTGTGTGTACACATGTGCACATATATATGCATATACAATCTGTATTTACATATTAAAATAATGGAGCCATGCCATTATGGCCTTCAGGTCCTATCCAGTACTGTAGGGCTCATTCTAGCATTCTGCCATTCCATATTTTCAACTCTCTTCTCTAGCAATAAGAAACCTACCTCTCATCCACAGTATTTTTACCTATTTTCTTAATTCTAGAATACACATGAAATACTTTTAGAATTGCTAACCCATGCTACTGTGAAAAACATATCTACTATGAATCAATGTTTGTTGATACTTTCCTTTGTCATTAGCTGAAGAGTCTGAAGTCAAAATATTGTGTTCAAAAGTTACTTATGTTACTTTCCCTACCACTTCTGTCTGATTATATTATTCATGTGAAATTCAGTTAGATTAATTTGTCTGTTTTTTTTTTCTCTTGATTTCTATTTGGGATCCCTCTTTCTCATCCCTGTTTTCAGTTATTTTTTAGTATGTAAAATATTAACATGGTTCTGAAAGTCAGAACATTATAAAAGAGGTATCTATACCTCCCATCCCCTCATCCTGCTATCATGTTCACATTTGCCTGCCTTTTCATCTCCTTTTAAACTGCCTACTGTGGACAATCAATTTTGAGTTTTTATTTTTATTCATCCTATGTATCTCGTACAAATGATCAAATGTATATCATATTTATTTTTCCCCCTGATTTCAAAGGTAACCATCATTAGCTATTCTTTTGCACTTTTTTGATGTATTTAACAATATATTCTGTAAAACTCCATATCAGTCCTGTCAGTTCAGAAATATTCCTCATTCTTTTTTAAGGCTGCATCGTACCCTGTTGTTTGGATGTACCATCATTTATCTACTTACTCTCTAGTGCATGAGCATTTAGGTTTCTTCCAGTATTTTGCAGGGACAAATAAAGTTGCACAGAATAACGTCATGAAAATTTATTTCCAGATTAATGTAATATTTATTTTATTAAAGCAACTTAATAAAGATTTTCTTCCTCGTTGTCTTTGGTGAAGAGAATATTGGAGATATATATATGTATACATATATATATATGTGTGTGTGTATATATATATATATATATATATAAATAATTTCTTTTCTTCCTTCAAAAGTATCCTCAGTGTAGAAAATTGTTAAATTCTTCTACTTTTAAACACAGAAACACACCACATTGGGATATACACCATGAAATTTCAGTAATTTAATTCATGTTTAATGTGTGGTCAAAAGAGCCCTTATGCTTCCTGGCTTTTTATTATCTTAGGTAATCTGAGTAGCTTCTAACGAGAGGTTCTAAAAGAATTTGGGTAACTGGTTTTATAGCCGTAATTGAGACACAGCTCTGCATAACTCCTTCCATCCACCACTTCCTCCTCCCTGTACAGGATACAGGCCTTAAAGACCACAAGCAGGGCCATATGCTTTTTAGAATTTATAGTTCTTTTGCTATCGGTATTCTTCAAAACAGTGTATTTTCTGAACACTTGGTTATCCATTATCTACCATCTGTGACAATAACGCAGTGTTCTATTAAATATTATGGATTTGCAATAACAAGGTTTACAGAACTACTCTTCAGCACCTTTAATATCACCCCTTTTCTGTTCAACTGTCACCACCTAAGAGGAAACCAATCCTAATTTTATTTGTACATCCTTTCTCTTAAGTGTTCACATTCTGTTGGTTTCTTAACTTTTAATCTAAAATCAAAGCATATCATTTTAGTTCAGATGCCATGTGTTGTGTTTTATCTGATCCTCATGCACTTGAACTCGGGTTTCCTTGACAAAGACTCTGTTGTTTCTGGGTTGATTGACTTTAACCAGAAGCTGGTGCTTTCTCAGCTTCATTTTTGAACAGGCTCTGGGGGCAATGTGGCATGTTCCTCAGGGATGCTTAAGTACTATGATTTTTTTCTCAATTCTGAATTTTCTGCATTTGATTAAAGTGATGTAATTTTATTCCTATTCAGTAACCATGAAGAGGAGGAGTTCTCACTATTTCTGAAGAGCAAATTAACAGTTAAATGAATACTAAGGAGGTTTAATTTTCAAATTTTATGATTGAGTCATTTCATTATAAGGAATCAATTGATCTAACTGTCTAATTCCTTCCCGCTCTCCTTTCTCATACTAGTTATACCTGTAATATACAAATTATATCCTCATTGTTAAAAATTCAAATAATAAAGCATATTTTTCAAGTTCCCTTTTATTGTCTTTCTCTAGATGCAGCTACTACTATTTTATGTTAATTTCTGTATTTCTATGTGTTTTCATTCCTTTTACCCGCTCAGAAACTTTTATACATGTTTTGGAGTTTGGTAAGGAAGGGGAGGGAGGTCTTTCTCCTCCCCAAATGCAAGGGCATGGAGACTTCAGGAAAAATCACTCCTGAATATTATGCTACTGACAGAAAGGGGAGAATAACCTTTCCTTTCATTATTGGAAATCTGCTTAGGCAGTAGGCTTCTGTTCTCTGTGCAATCTGGAGATAAAGGAGACTGAGAAGAGAACTGTCTCTAGAAGGTACTAAAGATAGAGCCTGCGTGTTTGAATACAGGGTAAATGATGTTAGGAATCATTGTCCTGACTGGACCTTTGTAGTGTGGTAGGGAGGGGCCAGGCTATATCTTATGTCATGGGGATAAAGTGTGAATATTACCAACTGGGTGTTAGCTGGAAGGTATGGTTGAAGATGTAAAGGAACTGTCAAAGTCTAGGGAAGTTGGCGTGGGTGTTAGCCCTTTCCCAACAAGTTTCCTTTGATGAAGGTAATGATGTCATCGATTTTCTTTTCTAAGTTTGTTGGAAATGAGACCATTAAAGTCAACCAAGGCAACGGATAAAATCCCATTTTTTAAGGGAAAACCTGACCCTTTTTTCTCTGGTGCACTGGGAATTGATGCATCCCTTCAACTCCAATGTACTCCACACTGTTGAGAAATTAGACTTTTCCTCCTTGTGTATGTGGGGGGGCGGGGAGGGGGTGGAAGAAAGGCATTGCATTCAATTTAAGTTGATGTTTTAAAATAAACAGGCTTAAGTATACAAGAATATAATACAGTTCTACTTGCTTTGATTTATGAAATCTGCGTAGTACACCTAGGGAACTGATACGCAGTGGGAAAGTAGGAGTTCAGAGTAGCAGAAGAGGAGAGATTTTGAAGGAAAAATTAATGAGTCAGACTGTCTCAGTGGTTTTATTTGGCAAGGTATTAGAACTGAAGTGTCTTTCAAATCCATGACCTCTACAACAACCAAATCTTGGGGACTGTTCCCTTTCTTATTTAATGTTGCACTAAATTTGGCATATCATGCATACATTATCTGTTAAATTAGACTGTGTGTTCCAGGAGACCAAATCTTATTTTAATTTCTAATAAGTCAAGTGTAAGCTGTATCTTCTAAAACTTGTTGATGGATCCTTTGCTTTAGCAGTATATTCGTGCATCACAGCAAACATCTTTACTAGATATGAAATAATGAGGTGGACTCTGGGCACATCAAATATATGGCAGGAAATACCTGCCTTTGAAGAATTTGTTGTCTATTAGAACCTATAGATAGCTGGGTAATTTCACCCTAATGTGACAACTATAGTAGTAGAAGATAGTCCAACTTGTCTCCAGAGCGTGCTGTAGTGATCCTTAAAAGTTGAGAGTATGAGAGAAGGTTTCCTATGAGGTGGGGAGGAGGTTTCATGTTTCCTTTTATGAAATTCCTGGATACTAAAGTGTCTATTGCTAAAAATTAGCACATTCTTTTTACATAGCTTTTATTTTGATATTCTTAGTTAACGTTGGTGTAGTACTATACTACACAACTCATTCAAATTTCTCCAGTTGTCAAAATAATGACCTTAATAACAAAAGAAATGACCAGATTACGTCTTGCAATCAGTTGCCATGTCTTCCTCATCTCCATTACCTTGAAGTTTAAAGGAGAGGATAATTCTCTTCTTTCCTATATATCATAATATTGGCCTTTTTAAATATATGGGCAAGTTATTATGTAGTGTTGCTTTAAAAAATTATATTGAAGGAAAATTATATCATAGCATTATATGAATTTAAGGTGTGGTCATTGTAAATCAACATCTGTATTAAAGTTTAACTACTATTAAAGAGCATTGAATTTACCACCAGCAGTTTATTTTTATCCTTCACAAATAATCATTTTATTCAGTTTACTCACTCTCCCTCTATCTTCCCTTCTGGTAACTACTAACTTGATGCATGTTCCTTTTTACATCGGGAATTACATATCATTTTACTCATTATTCTGTTCCAAGCATATAAGATATAGTAAATAATCTTAAATATTTGTTGAATGAATAAATGAGTAGAGCACGAGTCTTGAATTATGATTATAAATTAGATAGAAAAATAAGGATAAAAGGGATGAGGGCATTTCAGGGGTTGATGGTGAAGAGCTGAAGAAAACACTCATGAATTTAGGGCTAACATTTTCTCTAGGGTTCAGACAGCTTAAAGATAAAATTGAACTTGGTTCTTTAGGTAGTGGAGGTCACTAAACAGGGAGAGTGATAGAATTTTTGCTTAATTTTTTTTAATAAGTCCTTCTGATAGCTTATTGGAGAAGGGATTAGATGGAAGCAAGAAAGTATACAGTTTGGCAAAATAGTTCAAGTTCCATAGTGAGAAATATGGTGATAGAAATGCAGACAAGTGAATTGTAAAAAAGATGCATTAGAGAATGAATATTGGTAGGAGTTAATAACTGGCTGTGGTGACATGATGGGAGTCTTGAATGGATGTAAACTTTTTCATCTGAGATATAAGCAGAAGTCTTCTTATAGAACTTCTGGAAAAGTTATGGTTTCTTATAAAAAATGAGATCCAACTGGCATATACTCTTTCCCTGCCTAGAGTGCAATGCAATAAATACATCCTATTGGAGGATATGGAAAACCAATTATTTAGCCAAGTATGTTACCCCCCTGAAGAGAATTGGGATCCTGAAAGAAGGGTGGACAGCTAGTAATATCTGACATATGGTAAGTTACCACCACTAGTACTGAACAAAGAGGATGAAGTCTGTGAAAATATATACCAATAATGGATTTATATATTTGTAAGAAAAATGTGGCTATTGTATATTTAATATGTATTTGTGCTTAATTGGCAAGAGTTTTTACATTTCCTAAGATTATTTTTAATGTTTTAATCACATGAAATAATAAAGAAATAGGAAGAGATTGCAGTCATTGTCACCTAGCTGGATTTGAGTGAAAAGTTAAAAAACAATAAACGGTCATAGGAAGGTTTAAAACCAGCATACAAACTTGTGACTATAATGTGACTTAAACCAAAAGGCTAAAAGGAAAAGGTTGCCATGGCTTGGGCCAGCTTTGCAGAAATAATATAAAAATATACATGGGAAAGCTTTTCATGGTATTTTTTAATAAAAATCTATTGTACCATTCACTAACATTTTAAGTTGAATTTATTTTGTTAGTCTTGAAAATAATAGACATGTAGTCCACAGACCAAAAATAATATAAGTCTACCATGTTTGCTTTTATGTACAGCTCTTTTATAATCATGTATAGAGTATTGGCTGCACTTAAATATATCACCATAGTCAGTTTTCAAAACAATTTTAAACATATATACAACAGTATATGTGCAATTTTTAGACTCATGTGAAGTCTGTTCTCCAAGTATGGATTGTTAAATATAAAAGTTAAATTTATTAAAACATAAAAGTATGAAATTCAAAGTACTTGTACTTTCAGAATCTTATATTTAAAGAAAAAAATATTCATTTGGTGATATATCCATTTGTTTTTAATGCTTTATCTGGATTTTCTATCATGTTCCTACCTCTTTTCCATTCCTCTTTAAGGCTGAGACATCTTGGCAATGAGGAACAAAGAGATTTAATTCTTAGTGAATATGAAACTTCTTAGGTCTGGATAATGTCTGCATTTTTACTAAGTCTGGAAAGACCTAAGTTTTAGCCAAAACTGGAACAGCTTGAGAAACTATTGAAATCATATATGTATTGTTTTAGTCTCTTATGTAGGAAAGTACTTCTGTGTGGCCTGGTTTCACTTGATGTGGTCCTAGTTAATCTGTGTGGCTGTTTGAGGTCTCTTGTGTTGACCTAAGGGGAGGTTTGAGAAATGTTTGTTAATATACCACAGTGTGAGAAGGATTTATTACAAATGCTATTTATCATTAATAGTCTTTCCTTGTAAACCTAATATTTTATATAAGAATGCATCACAGTAATTTGGATTAGTGCCTTCATTTTCCCCTAAGCATACCCCACACAAGGGTTCCTCATAGAAGTGATGAACTCTGTGTCTATCTTGAAACTCCTGCTTTCTGCCAAGATTTAAGTGATGTCCCCTTTTAGCAAGGAAATATGAATTAGGAGGAAAATTTTATCTATAATTAAGTAAGTGAAAACATTATGACAAATGTGCTTTTTTTCTCTAGATCAAATAAATTAATTTTTGTTCAATTGCTAAATGATGCAAGATATTGTAAAGTTAGACTTTAGATTCTAAAGACTCTTTTGTTGCTTTTCTAATTGGTAAACATTAGAAAAATCTGGGAATTTGAATACTGTGATAGATAATTAACTACTGACAACCCACAGAATATTAATTCAGCTGTATGTTTCCCTCCGTTTGACTTTCTAAGTACTGTGTAATTGAATCTTTACTTTGGAATTTCTTCTAATTTAATCCCTTAAAATTGAAATTTTCCTAAGTATAGATAAATCATTCATTACTAATATTACAAGGAAGTAAGTACATCCTTTGTTTTAAAATTTTGTTTTTAATCAAAGTCACACACACACATACACACACACACACACACACACACACACACACAGTCAAATAGTTCTTACAGACTTCTTATGAAAAGTCACTCACTGTCCTTGTCCCAATGTCCTCCTGCCACTTCTCCATTAGTTATTTCCTACTCTTTTAGGATCTTAAGGTATTTTTGTTCATAACTCTTCATAATGTGTTTTTATTGCTCCTTTTCTACTTTTCAATTTGGAACATTATTTGTTAAAGGAGATATGAGAGGTAAGAATTTAGTTTAGTTTACTTTCCTTCCTCACTACATGCAGATTATATTTCTCCTCTCACCCTCTCAGTAGAATTATAATTTTGGAGAGATGAATAATTGTTGTTTATATTCATACAGCCATGCAAACCAACTAAGCTGAAAGTATATCAATAACGTATTAATTCCATTCCAAGCTGCAAAATTTTTGTTGTTGTTGTTATTTTAATGTTTCTAGAAATCATATATTCAAAGGTGGCATTGTAAATATATCTTACTATTTTTTCCACAAAAATTTGAGTAACTGATGTGCAGCTTAGAATTGATGACAACTTAGAATTGAATAAATATGCTATTTGTATTTCTTCTGTATAAGAAGTTTTCTCTAAAGATGGCTTTTCCTCCCAAATTTAACTCTAAATTCTCTTCAGTAAACCTAAATCTCTTCTTGGTATGTTGGAATATGTTAACTATTTTAGTAACTTTATCATTTTAAAGAACTCCTTTCAGAATCCCTGACCTGAGGCAATCAAGACTGTTACTTCATAGACTGTTCCACTGTTACCATCTGGAGATTCCTCTTCACCATCATCTCGAAAATTTCTTCCACCTCTAACTTGTGTTTGATTTTGTTTACTGATTCCATCTTTTATATTTTTTTAAAAATTGGGCTTTTATTACATTATTTTTGTGGTGCATATCCTTTAGTAACTTAGTGAGCAAGATAATATAGACTATATATTTTTCTTTTTCTTTTCCTTGATGCCAGAGTTGAGTCCCCAAAGACCTCACTAAGGCTGATGTAATAGAATGTCTTTCCCATGTTGTCTTCCAAAAATTTTACGGTTTCCTACCTTATGTCCAAGTCTCTAGTACACTTTGAATTAATTTTTGTGTACGGTGTTAGTGAATGAGCTAGATGTCCAGTTTTCCCAACACCATTTATTAAGAGACTTTCCTTTCTCC
>RJWH01002749.1:75847-204574 GCA_004363575.1 Solenodon paradoxus
TTTTTTTTTTTTTTTTTTTTTTTTTTTTTTTTTTTTTTTTTTTTTTTTTTTTTTTTTTTTTTTTTTTTTTTTTTTTTTTTTTTTTTTTTTTTTTTTTTTTTTTTTTTTTTTTTTTTTTTTTTTTTTCTTTTCTGTTTTGCAGTTGACTCTCTTGGATGCTTCTAAGTGCTTTTTGGAGATTTCTATAGTCATATTCTGAATCACAGATTTCAACTTCGGGCTGGTCCTTTTGTAGTGTTTGCTCCATCTAGCTCTCATTTCTTCTCCAGAATCTAAGTGGATGGTAATAATAGAAGTATGCATTTTTCTAGAAGAGTATCTTTCCATTTTCTGCATCTTCATCTTCAAATATTATCCTAAATATTAATAGTTGGTATCTTACTTCTCTTTGTAATTGTAAAAGAGAATTAGAGCTGAATGGTAAAGTGGTAAAAGCACTATTTGAGGAACGATTACAATAGAAGAAAAGAGACCTCAGTATAGAACTGTACTTAATTCCAAACATAAGAAGGAAAAATGGGGATTTACAATTAAGGACTTGATGGAAGAGGGGTTGATGGATGCAAAATTATTGATTATTAAAAGGAGGTATCAAAGGTAGGGAGGTTCCATTCTGCTAAACTGATATAAAGGATTCTAGATGAAAGCAGAGCAAGGTGATTTAGATATCAAGAGTGGGGGAAAGGAGTTCGATCAGACATTGAGGGCAGTCAAATATCAAGGGTGAAGGCTCCTCTCTAAGCTGACTTAACAGTATTCTTGCTACAATGGGACTATGCAGGCTCAGCTAGGATGGGGCCAAGGTCAAAGACTACTCAGGAAATGTGCTCTGAGGAGCCTGATTAAAGATTGGACAAAGGGAGAATCTTTGTCATGGCTCAGTTTTGTGACTGTACTACATGGATTCAAGGTATTAGTGTTCAAGGTATTAGAGTAAATGTTCTCAAAGTAATCCTTATAATATTTCTCAGGACTATTGTCATTATGTGTGTGTGACCTATTAATAAAATGTGGAATAAAGCACAGTATCATAGACACCTAAATAACCTGTTGGGAAGAAGAAGAATGTTTTTATACTAAGGCTAATAATGACTAATGGTTAGGCGCAGTGAAAAATTGAATCCCAAATGTGTACACATATCAGAAGAAAGTCACTATATATTGGAATGTAAATTTAAGATGTTAATTATGGTAGACAGACTAACTCAGAAATCACAGGTATAATGTGAGACATTTTTCTACAAAGTAAATATATAACAAGTCAGGCATCTTAAAGATTGATGATCAATGTAGTCTTAATTTACTGTTTTGAAATAGTACACAGCTCTAGTTTTGGTTGCTAATTCTAGTCTCTACCAAGGAGTAGAAGGTCAACTCCAAGGGGAGAAATTTTAGGGCAAGCTCTTGAACTTACTTGACTATGTAGAAATAGAAGTAAATGCATTTATGTTCACAGTCATGACCAAATTAAAGAATGAAGGCAAACAAACAAAACAACAACAGTAAACCAAACAGAAACAAAGAAAGAAATTTATAAATATAAGATGTTAGATTTCTAGTTTATGTTTGTTACAGGTAGTTATAAGGGGTTACAGAACCCCTGAGGATTTTGAATGGGGCCTAAAGTTACCTGGAAGTGAACTTTGAAACTAAGGAGAGACCATCTTCTTATATTGGAATAAATTAATGGTAAACCCACTTCTTATAACAGATTGATAATGCCCTCAAAAGACATATAACTGCATTAGAAAAGATACAAGAAAAATTCTAAAGTGGTTAAGATAGGAGTTACCAGTCCATGGGGAGAAAATAAAATTAGGAATTGATAGAAGTATATGTATTATGAGGAGATATGCCATTTTTTTTTAATGTCATGGATGATATGAATAGTACTGATAGTAAGAACATTGCCTTATTCCAAGATTTGGTGAGTAGTAGGACTTGAAAATATCACCTTACCCAACTAGTCTTAAACTTATGGAACTGATTACTTTAAGAGGAAGTAGGGGTGGAAAATATAAATAACCTCAAAAATGATTTAACTAAATTTGTGGATGACAGATCCATAATGGGTTATTACAGGGAACTAGGATGTTTTGGGTACACTCCTAACCTTTGAGGTTGACATCAAAGAGCAGCCATTCTTCCCACAGCTTGTCCCTCGGTGCCATCATCAGAATACTGGACAGGAAGGATTGTGAGTTTGATCCAATGTGGCAAGATCCATTAGACTCTGATCTGTGCCAGATTTGTGTGGGTTGTAAATTTAGGGTAAATTCCAATATGAGGGTTGTAAATTTCAATGAACGAAAACTTGAAAATCTTAACTTTTATATTTCCTAATCTTTGTTAATTCTCTTTTATACAATGGTCTTTTAAAACTCATTTTTCGACTTTTGAGATGATCTCTCTATTATGTAACCTGTACTTACTATGATGAGACTTAGTGAGCTAGTAGTTTCCCATACTTTAGGTTGAATAAGGTCAACTAATTACTCTGGAAAATAAATCTTCTCTTCCTAAAATGCATCTTTCACTTCAACACATTTTAAATTTGAAATTTAAGGTTGAGAGAATGAAATAAAAATACTCTGTTGCAATGATAACTTTTTTTTAAGATAAGACTTCGCTTTCAATCAATTGTAAGCTATGTTTAGGGATGCACAAAGGTACTTTTAGTGTTTTTAAGTAGAGGGATTTATTTTACTTATTTTTTTTTTTTGGTGGGGTGCATTGTTGGGAGATGTATTCAAACTTCGATCTGAATGCCTTAAAGCAATGTGAAAGAATCTTGGTTTGATGTGGATTTTGATTTACTAGGTGAAAGATGAGGCATGACATTCTACTTCCAGGTGATGATGCCACTGATCTAGGTCTGAGGGACCCCATTTTGCTTAGCGAGGCTAAAGCTATTGCTGGCTCACATGGTGCTATAGTTTTAACAGCCAATCTCGGTTTCAGCTTTTCCACTAAGTATGTTTTTGGAAAGCTTAAGGAATAATTAAAACAAATTAGTTATATGAACAGGATCCGACTACTATATTTGGATATTTAAACTAATCCAGAAATACTCTTTCACTTATTCTGTTTTCTTCCTATCTCTCTTCTCTATCCTTCTTAAAGAATTCTACTCTGTGAAAACAAAACAAAACAAAACAAGGAACTAAATGACACAAATGTTTCTTGATTTTATTAAATTTAAACATACATACACACAAACACACTCAGCTCTGTGTACTTTGCCTAATTACTGGCAATAAAACTTAGTAAAGGGGTTTAAGGCTTATGAATGTTCTACTTGGAGGAAATTCTAATTAAGGTTATTAAAGCCTTTGGGTTCCTGTGTGTATTTTAAGCAAATTAGGATTTTATGAGCTTTTTAAAGAGACAGTAACTCTTCCCTGCCCAATTAGTGCCTCTGCGTGGATAACCATGTGTACTCAGTGGATGTGGGTCAAAGGCACATGTATTACTTTGTTCTTTCAGGTAAATCACCCATCTAAGCTGAAGATTTTTCCCCCTCAATAATATATGTGTAACTCTGGATAATTGAAAGTAAAAACTAAGAAGCAGAGAGAAATGGTCCATTATACTTTGGTACCAAAATTATTTTAAAAACCAAATAATTCTTTACTTAATGGAAACATTTTAAAACAATCATTGTCACTAATCTTATATTTCCAAAATAGTTTTTCTATTAAAAAAAGCAACATTAGTTCACTGCAGGACATTTATAAAGAGCCAAATAATATAAGGGAAAAAAAAAATGTTGTGTGTGTGTCCATTTTTCTAAGATTTTCTGAGTGTGTATATAGAAAAGGCAGAAACTTCCTAAGATACATGCCTTGGGGTATGACAAAGTCACTTTATATCTGAAACTGGAATTTAGTGTCTTGTCTTGAAGCCTTGTTTCTCTTTGTAGTGGAAAATTAATCCTGATAAATTCACAGCCTCTGTCAAGTAAGTGTTTTTCCATTTTCATTCGCAAATGAGCTCCCTTTGCTTACCCCACCCCACACAGTGCACATCAAGTTTTTCTGGGGAAGGAGAGCAATAGAGGACGCTGAATGCTGATGCCACTTTCCAAGGCTTGTACTGTCACTGTGGGTCTTTGTGCCTTCACATCTAGCTCTGCACGCTCTGGACGACATAATGCATTTGCAAGGGCTCTGTTAGTGTGTCTCCAGGCTGAACTCTGAGTCCCCTGTCCTGACTGTGAGGCGTCTCTCATCTCTCTTGGCCACTTCTGGATGATCCCCAGATGTGAGATTATTTCGGATAATCTCTTAAACTGCTTTGGGCTTGAGGGGACTTCCCTGGCCCTTTTGCTCTGAATGCCTCACTCTCAGTTCTCTCCTCTTGCTGCAGTAAGTCTCGGTGGAGGGCCACGTCAGGGTGCTTCTTTCTTCTTTCTTAGGGTTCTCAGATTTTCTTCTGTTCTGAGCCTCAAATTCAGGGCAGAATATGGATATTCTTTTGTCTTACTATTCTCCTAATGTTGGGGCAAGTCCCTTTGAAAAGACCCACTCAACCTAAACACATGTTCTCTTCTTCCTTCCCCCAGTTCATGGGGGTCTTTATCTTGCCTACATAGGTGATTTGCTTGTTACCTAGTCTTCCATGGTTATTTAAGGCAGAATTTGTTTTGCTCTATGTTTCTGGTTTTTGATGGTTCAAATTTAGTCTAACAGCATGAATGAACTAAAGGAAAAGGATAGTTTTTTGTTTAAAGAGTTTAAAAATCCCATTAGGAGACTCAAAATGTGAACATTTGTGCTGCTTTCTTTTTGAAAACTTCCTCTGAGACAGTGAATTCCATTTGCATGTGAGTGAAGAAAAAATTAAAACTGTCAGTTAATACACCAAAATAATATCGCTTTACACACAATGTGTATTTCTTAATAAAAACTGGGTTGTATTGTTTTATATTGCTTCCTCTACTCTCCATTGTTCTATATGGAAAGAGACTTCTTTACGTGTTAGTTAACATTGCTGTGTGTAATTAATGACTTTAAAGTCAATAATTTAGATCTAATACGTTGTTAAGCATTCAGTGAGTAGACATTTTGACTGTACTATCCTTTCACTGTTAAAATTAATGCTGTGATATGGAATGTAGATCTTTTATGTATTTGTCGAATCTTTTCTTGAGGATGTCTAGAAATTACATTACTGGGTCAAAGGAAAAGTGAGATATTGCAAATGATACCGTACGTAGCATATTTGTATTCAATTACATTTCACCAGCAATACCAGAAGATGCCCAAATCCTAAGTGCTTACAGAGAATTTTTAATCATCATTCTCCTGAACTTTAATGTATCGTGTGGTTGATTTATTTTAATATTCACTGTTTGGTCACTAGTAAGGTTTCATGTACATCTTTCCATTTCTTTATTAGTCAATTCTAATTTTCTAACTTAATTATATTCTCTACTTCCTTTTCTAGTACCTTTTCCCATGTTTATTTGTAAATATACGTTATGCGAAACAATATACCCTTTGTTGTGTTATGTTTTTCCAGTTTCTTTAATAAGTATTTTGCCGCATCAAAACTAGGCTTGATTTTTGGCTAAATCTACCTTTCTTCTCTTTCATAGTTCTGACTTCCAGAATTACAGATTTTCTCTTTTTGTTGCTCTGTGTACCTAGACATTATAATGGGCAAAGAATTACACAAATTAATTTTTTTATTAAATATGTATAAAATTATGGTACATTTTAGACATGCTTATGATAGTTTAGTACTTGAATCTAACTTTTTCGTTGGTATATGATAACATCTATTTTAACATCTTTATTATGAAATACATGGCCACTGTTAAGTGACACTGAAAAGCTATTACTTTGTGATTACTAATTCACAAGGAGAAAGGTTGTATTTGGTTTGTAAAATGACTTAAACCTCCCAATTAAGAAGTGAAAAGGATATTAGGAAATGATTTTCCATGACACTGTAAACTCTGATGTCTTGTCACCTATGTGGAAGGTGATCCTTAGAGGCCAGGCAGCTGCTCCTGAGAATGAGGCAGGTTACATGCTAAAACATGATACGTGATGAACTGAGATAGAGAGATAATGCCTGTTTCACAGAGGCAGCTGTTCTGTAGTTCAAGTTGATGATTTAAAATAGGAATGTAGGCATTACTATCTGGTAATTCCAGAAAAAGTAAGATATCTAGATTTGTTTTTTAAAGGAAAGGTGCAGGCAAGAATGAAGGTGAGCAGAGACAGGAAGAGAGAACAGGAAGCATTTTATTTAGTTGTTCATCTTGGATGTTCCTGCCAATCCTGGGATGTGAACCTGGGACGCTGAGATGTATGTATACTGCACCCAACCCCTGCTCCAGGAGCACCAAAATCTGAATTTTTATTAAAAGTTTTAGAGGTAAAAATAATAGTTTAGATAAAACAAAATACTTGTACAGACTGCACAGGTCTCACAATTGTCAGGAACCTTTATGTATTTTTCTAGTAGAACTGCTTTAGGTAAATAGTGCCCCTGATAGCTTTGGAATATATAACGTATGTGGTAGCCCCAGAGACACTTAAACACCACAGTGCGGAACTGATTTTCCCAGAAAGTTGCTATTTTCCCTTCTTATTTTATTTTCTTGCAATTATGTGTGTGCATGCATAAATTATGTGTATACCTGCCTAAAGTATGAGCCTAATAATTGGCTCTTTTACTGAGCCAAAACCAAATGCCTCACACACTGCATATACTGGCTTTTGTTTTTCTCTTTTGCTACACTCTTTTTGAAATATATTGTTCTCAGAGTACTGTGAATAAAAATTAAAGACCAGAGGAAGAAGCAGGCTTCTGCAATATCAATTTCTGGATCCCTGAAAATAAAACTGATTGGAAATTGAAATTGGAAATAATTACAAGAATGTATCTATTGACAAGAATTCTAAAGAGGTATATAATCTCCATTTTATCACATAAAGATTCTATACAGCTGTGTACTCCCTGTTTTATCACACAAGGAGGCACACAATGAAACTTGTCCCATTTTTGTTGAATCTAAGCTTGATAATGTGAATTTTGCCAGATCTCTCCATTAGACAGGCAACTTCCCCTTTGGAATTATCAGTAATCTCTTGGGTAATATTTTTTCCCAGTAAACTTTTACCTAATGATATTGGGATGGTGACAGTTCTTGCCTGAATTAAAGTATGATATTAATGATAGCAACAGAGTGAATACAAAGATGTACCTAAGTCATTCAAATGCAGACTAGAGGAAATTCTACAAGACAGCTGATCTGGATGCTAAAAATCTTGTCTTTTGTTCTGTTAACTGAAACAAAAAGTAGAAGGGGGGGTTTGTGCAAAGGAAGAAAAATGTCATATACATGAGAGAAGTATTTAGTAAATCTTTGTTTTTAAAAAGATAGTAGAGAACTTAATTCTAAATTAAGTGCAATGCATGGTACTTAATTGTTTCTGGATATATGGAAAAACAAAACTTTATGAGGCTAGCTGAGGAAATAGGACTATAGATAGCATATTAGTAATAGTATTTTATCCATGTTAGATTTCTGAGATGTGACAGTGGTATTGCAATTGTTTTAGACAGCCTTATCCACTGAAGGTGCATGCTGAAGGATTTAGCATGAAGTGTTGTAATGGCTGCAGCTTGCTTTCAAATAGCTTACCAAAAATGTATGTGTGTGTATATTTTCATGTCTTTATCTGTGTGTGTGTGTGTGTGTGTGTATATATACATATATATATATTGATATATCAACAGGGAAAGAAATTGGAGGAAATTATGATTTTAAAAAATAATGTGGTTAATTTTGATGTACCTTATTCTAAGTGACTTAGAAACACCAAGTTAGACATTTATGATTTTTTAAAATACCATTGTTGTTTACAAACCTGATGTTAAAAAGCCTCTTCTAGAATTTGGAGTTTTTGAAGCTGTTTTCACAATTTGTTAAAAATCAGGCATTTATGCATCTTCTGTTTTTAAATCTTTTATTTTTTAAGGAAACAATTTCTCAATATTTAAAAAAATATATAAAGGTATAGTTTATTGAAGTCTTCTTGCTTGTCTTATATTTTAATAATTTTTAAACCATGCTGGATTTACCCTTTTCACTTCAACAATCTTTATTTTTAATAAATACAAAAGTGAAAGCAGAAGACATGTTTTTCTGTCTCTTTCATCTAATATTTCTTTATACGCTAATAGTTGGATTTAACTTTTCCTTTTTGCTAATCTGTTTTAAGTATATTCCATAAGCTTTACGAAACTTTAGCCTTCATGCTTCTTTTATGATTATTTTAGTTTTTATTTTGATTATTCTATTTTTCTCTGAATACATTCTTTTGTGCATGTTGCTTTAAATGTTTGAATTTATCAGAGGACTTCTAATGACGTCATATTCAATTCTATAGGATGCCACCTATATTTTTCTTTAATCATCCATACTGTTAGAGGGTATATAAAATATGGATGCTGAAAATAACATTTTAGGTTTGCTGGAGGAATATGGGTGAGTGCCAGGATCTCTCTGCCTTTGATACTTATGAAATGAGTAAATTGAATGGGCCAGTGTGGAAAGCCTCTTCTAGCCTGAAATATTCATGACCCCATTCTAGTCTTAATCTGAAAATATCTTAATTCCTATTGTAATTTAGAAACAATGGCTATTGTTTCCTTCCAAATGTTTAAACATGTACATTCTTAAAGTCTGCAGTTACACTTCTAGGGTCAGCTTTTATGTATTCTCCTATAAGCCTCATAGTAACACCATAATTTTAAAAAAATATGCTGAAACTTTCAACAAAATCTTCCTGTGTGCAAGTCAATATTGAGTGGCACCTTTTATTGATTTTGCAGTTGTCTGAGACATAACACATCTATAAGCTATATCAAGATTTATCAGAAATACTGAACATTTTGTCCTTGCATTCCCCGATCCTGTGTATATATCTATGCAAATACTATTTCCTCTTCTTGCAATATCCTCTAACTGGCAAACACCTGTTTCTCTTCAAGAGCCAACTCATATTACCACCTACTTCTTTGCTCTTATTTAGGTTCCCTTCCTCTCTACCCTCCAAAGTATCAGTAGTGTGCCCATTATGAAACAATTTGAAAGCCATACACTTTAAAGAATTCTCATTGAATAAACAGGATAATTTGAGCATTACACACAATAGTAATAAATTATAGTCCACTGGAAAAAATCTTTGATTTCCTACTGATAATTAACAAACAAACAGAAAATCAAACGGGAGAAAAGGGAAAGCCTTCCTGACACTAAAATACCCACAAATATATGAAGAAGGAAAAGTAGGGTTAAAAAATTACCTTTGAAAACTAATAGTTGATTTAGTTAAGAATAGTCAGTGGATGTGAAAAGCAGTACAAGTTTGCTGAAGAAGGATCATTTATACAGTCTTATTGTATCTCCTCAAATGTCACTTTAAATTACAGAAAGAAAAGTAGTGACTTGACAATGTAGAAATCAGTCAGGCACCCTCTTAACCAGGGATAAAAGTTAATATCATCAATAATGCAGTCAAATGGATCTCATGCTGCTTGACATATACAAGGAAAGGAAATAACATCTCTTTATACATTATCCCCCAAACTCATGACCAGTCTTGAGGGAGCATCAGACAAATCCGAATGGAAATTCTGTAAATACCTGATTGTTATTTACAGTTTACTTCCAAAATGTCAAATTCAAGAGCATTAAAGGAAACTGAAGAGACATACAATCTAATGCAATAAAAATACATAGTCTTGGATGGGATTTTAGCCTAGAATAAAGATAGATACAAAGAACAATATTGGGATAACTGAATATGGACTGTGGATTAGAAATTAGTATTATATTAGTATGGTTGATATAAGATAATGTCCTTGTTTTGGGAAAATACATTCTAACTACTGAAAACTTTTCCGTAAATGTGTAAGCAATTTGTTTTGGCTTTCAAGGCTTGGAGGGAGTGGAGGAGAATCATGGTTTATGAACAGTGGCAAATTTCTGTCCACATCTGTCCAGAACAGAGGTTTCTCCTTTTTTGTCAGACAGTCCATACCTCCCCACTTAGTGAATCTTTAAAGTCTAGTTTTGATCACTTGAATGGTACACCCAGCCTTTCTAATTACATAGGTATGCTTGCTGTGTCACTTCAAAGGCCCTTCGACCAGGACAGGATCTGTCTTCAAAGACAGGAGAGTGGCCCATTTGCAGGAAATTGCATGGTTTGGGGGTGATTTTTTTCTTTGAACTTGTCAAGTGGAGGAGTTCCCTATTTAAAAAGTTTTGGCCTTTTGCTGTATAGCTAAACAGTTAAAGACTTTCCATTTATAATGCTGAAGACTTCTCTTTAACTTCTGCTAGAAGAAACCTGTAACTCAGTTTCCCCTACTATCCTTTCTGATATATCAGCAGTTTTATTCTGAAGCATTCTTATGAAGGACATCTCAATTTTGCTGGTTTATGAGGCTTAATACAGCCCTAGTTATGCTAGGAAAGAATTAGTCTAGTACTCTTAGTGACTAATCATCAAAAGGAACTTTGATTATTTTGCTGTAGCTAAAACAGAGCAAATGAGCGGTGAGAAAATTACAAGGACACAGCCTAACTTAAAGAGAGTTCTCGCAGTTTTAATCACATCTAACGCATTTTCCCCTCTAGGTGCTGTGCATGCATCTCTTAAGGGGGGAATACAAGGAATGGTTTTTGAAATCAGGCTTCAGAGCTATATTCAAATTTGTCACTAATAAACTAGGATTTTGGAAATGTTTCCTAAACTCTCTCATTTGTTTATGGACGTTGATAAACAGAAATTGAGTAATAAGTGTTACTTTCAAAATGTATGAAAGCACATAGCCTGCAATTTGTCACATAGCAGGTTCCTCAAAGTGTGTTTTCTTTTTTGCCCCATTTTGGCTTTCCTCTTTTATATTTCTTCTTATTTTAAATAGACAAAACTATTTTTAGAATAAGATGAGTTAAAGCAGATTTCAGACAAGGTCTGAGGTATGGATTTCTATGAATTGAGCAAATCAACAAAAGATGTCAAAATTGTTTATAATTATTAAGACAATTGGTTTATAAAATTGAGAACTAAATCCTATGTAGGTCTGGAGATTTAGTAGTGAATCATTCTGATTTTTGCTCATGTATGTGATATTTCACCAGCAGTGACCTATATTGAGTTTAAAAAAACTCACTTTTTTTTCATCATAGTGGATTCCTGAATAATTATTGCATAATAATGTTTATTAACCCTAAGGGTTTGTTAGTGTGTTTTTCATTAAGGCAACTTAAAAAAATTCTTTTATTATCTTTGTTTGAAGAAACCTTTCTCTAGAAGAGTGTAGCCAAGTGAGTGTTCAGTTCCAATTTCAAAGCCAGTGGTGTGACCCATGGAAGTTTCCACATCTAAAACACATGGAGTCTTTAATCTGGTTAGTTTTGACACTGATTCTTCTTGAGGGCTGTGTTTATGACACTAAATAAGTCGTTCAGTTTTCTTTCCATTGTTTTAAAATTAAAGTAGTAAAATAAGCTAGAGTTAGCAAACTAGCTTCTATTCTAGGAAGCAGGTGGCGTATGATGGATGGTTGAATAACTTGTACATGATAGGAATATACATAGAAGAGATGCCATCCTGCTCTTCTTTCCCTTTGTAAAAAACAGTTCAATTTTGAGTGGGCAGGAAGGAAAGCTTCTTCCCACGGACATTTATATAGGTCGGACACTCTGGCCCTTATGTTACAGTACCTAGAAAGCAGGCAAAACCATTTTGAAGAAGTGTTAGTATAAGAAGTATTTAAGTACTTGGTGGAATGAAAATATGGCTTTCTTTGTGAGCACTTTGTTTTTTTTTCTATTTAAATAATTGGATTATCTCCTTGTGTAAACATGGAACCCTCTGACAGTGGTGTTTTCACAATCTTCATAAATGTATACATTTGGATCTGTTCATGTTGGAGTTGCCATTAGCACCCACAGTCTGTCAACATTTCCATGGGGTCTTTTAAGTATGTTGTGAAAGTCCAAGCCAACACTTGGCCTGAATGATCTTTACTGAACAGCACTTTCTAGCCGCAGCTCATGGGATCGCATGTGTTCTAACTCTTAGCTTACTTTTCATTTGACATTAACACCATTTCGCAGAGCAATTTTTTTCTCTCATAGATTTAAATGGGTGATTTATTTTACACAATATAAAATATAATTCTTTCCTTGTTTCAAAGACATCATGTATCTTTGGGAAAATAAGCAATCTCAAGCTACTTTATATATATATATATATATATATATATATATATATATATATATATTTGCTTCATCAGCTAATGTTATTGTTCATGGTTAGAGACGCTGAAGTAAGGCTATGATTCTGGTGGTATATTTTACCCACTTTATAGCTTTATCTTATGATAAATGCATTTTGATGTATGTGTACATTTTTTTCCCATTACCCATCAGCTTAGTGTAGAGATATGTGTAGAATATTTTTTTTTGTCAGAGTTTGTAGCAGCAGGAGAAAGATGTAATTCTTATAATGCTTGGCTTCCCAAAGTGAGTGTAAATTATGAAAAATACTTAATCACCTTGAATATTGTATATGCTAAATTGAGATCTCATGATTTAAATTTTTCAATTGGGAATTTTAGATTGCCTTCTCTGCATGTCTATCTGTTTATCTGCTATCTTGTTTATTTAATTTTGTGTATTAACAACTGTTTAAGAAACTCAGTTCTGGAGAATTTACAGATCTCTTAGTTCATCTGAATTCTGAAGTTCTCCTGGATCTTCTCACTATGGCAGGACCTGGACTATGAGTGACTTTCAATTGATCAGTGCACAGAACTAATATGTCAAAGTGCTAAATTTAGCTTTGCTTGGACCTTTCTCTGTGGTGTTGAACTCTGAGGCATAAGGAACTGATGGTGCTGGTGAAAAAAAACAAACAAAAACAACCACCTGCTTACAGTGACTTGCTGTGTTATTGATGTGCATTCAACTTTTTTGGGAAATTTTTGGTTCCCACCATCAGATGTGCAACTTACATCTGTTTTAGCTGCTTACATTTTGAGTAAGATATATTGAATGAATACTGCTTTGTTCCAAGGTAAAATGAGACCTAAGTTTGTTTTAACTCAACAATGATGTACCCTGTTTCAATTTCCTCCAGTTTTGGCAGACTGTCTTGAATGTGAATGATGTCTGTGACTTGTTAAGTTAGAACGAGAAAGTGTTTATCATGTTCTAGATTGATCTGTTGTGTCCTCAAACAGACCCATATAGAATGCTATTCACATTTATTTTGTAGCCATATTCTGGTTCTCATCTTTCTTGATCTGAAGTGAATGAATATTCTAGGTTTCACTGAGACATCTTAGTTAAGTAAGACTTAAAGCACGGATGACACATAGCTGACAGAGGACTTCTGATTCTCTGTGCTGTGTAAATTATATCCAGTGAATCACACTATGACCATATTTAACTGTGATTGTAGATGAACTTCTGAGACACTAATGTGTGAGGATTATGACTCAAATAATGCTGGCAATGGAGAGTAATTAGGAGCTTATAATTCTGGTAATTTTCTGAAGATTCTAGTATTTCATGAGTTAAAATAAGTCTGTGACTCTATTTAACTCTCTCCCTCCATATTTTAATATGTCAGTAGCTTTAAGTTTTGGGACAGTGACATGCATCTGCAGCAAAATCATCTAATTAAAGATCTTTAGTCCTCTTGTTTTTAAGAACAGTAAGTCATCCATAGTGATAATTTCTACATTGTGAACTGGCTTATAAATTTTAGAAATGCTATTTTCCCAATGAATGCTTGGGATATATAGCCCAAGAAAGAGATATATCCAGACTTTCATTTCTACTTGACATATTTTAGATGGATAAAATAGTATTGCTAGTGATAAAATAATAATTGGTATAATTTGTAATAATAATTTGGTGTAACCCATTAGTACGTATTTCTCAAAATTAGTGCTTCTCAGAGATGTTAAAAGTTTGTTTTATAGGTTTTTTGGTTAAAATATGTATCTTTAATTTGGGATTAGACAGAGGCAAATATTATTAATTTTATGGTAAGTTTAGTGATGTTTATAGTAATTGTTCATTTTAAAAACTGTTAAATTTGTAATATTATTTGACCAGTAAATATAGAGTGAGGCCAAGATGCCAATGGCCTATTGTTTAGTCCAGTTATTTTCCGAATTAGAAATCTATACCCTTTGTCAGGAATGGATGCTTTCACCAAGAAGGAATTTAGATTTCTTCTTTCTTGGCAAGGACTAGCTCCAGAAGCAGGGGAGCACTTTCAAAAAAGTGTTAGGAATATATTAGAAACAGATGGGCATTCAACACCTACATAAAATGCTCTATGCGATAAAATGAGAATAACTGGATTTGATTTACCAAGGGATCTAACTTAAAGTACCAGGATTCATTAAAACACTAAACTTACTTTCTAATTTAAGAGAAACACAACACCAATAATTAGAATTAAGAGTAAAGAGTTATTCTTGTTATGTCAGTATTGTTACCCAGTTTCTGCCTCATGATTTTTCTTCTTTTCTGTATCACATATCCCTTTCTCTGTTAAGGATATATATGTGAGTTTGTGTTAATAATACTAATATTTTTAGGGTATTTTTTTGATGTTTTATATGACATATTTCATCTTTAGAATTTTGGGTGGGTCTAGATTTAGAAAAGTGTTTTGGTTGGAATGATGACACTGAATCTCAGCAGGCTTTAGAGTTGGAAAAGTTGAAGCTTACAGAGAGAGCAAATAAACATGGTCATCAAAGCTGGAAATTAAGATCTGTTTATTCACCTGCTCACTTGAATTAAATATCACAGCAATAGGCAGGGCTACTTGACTTAATTAGCATCCTGACAAAATAAGTTACTATCATCCTGTTTAGAAGTCTATTTTGGCCTGACTGTAGACACAGATTGGTTTGGTCATCACATAACAGATGAAGTTCTTGGTGAATTGTTAAACTACTGATTTACAACATAGAGACCACTAGTTTGTTGACAGTGAACAATGGTCAATTAAATGGAAAAATCTGTTTAAGGCTTGGAGCATGAAGCGTCCAGTTGCAAAACTAAATGTGCTCTAGTCTTTTAGCACTAAGGAACACATTAATGACTAAAGACTGGGGAAAGAGAAGAGAGAGCACTTAGGGTGGCCGTGACTCACACCACTTTTGCTTTAAGAGGATTCTTCATGTATAGGGTTATGAAGATTTCTAAGATATGGTCTTAGCTATTTCCTAATTCATTCTCATTAAATCAGTCAAGGCTCAAGTAAATAAAACAATGCATTTAATGATTTTAGGAATACCTTTTAAAATGTAGATCACAGTTTGTTGACTCTGAACTCTTTGTAGTCTTCTGCTACACAAAGCCAAAATAAAGCAAAGTCTTTCATTTATGTTGACACTTTTGGTTCTGCAATTCTCTTTTCTTCATACTTTTTACTATGGAGTGTGATTTATGGTGATACAGACCTCTGGTTTAACTTTTAACCTGAAAGTAAGTATAGCTTCAGCTTTAATTTGATGACCATGGTACAGAGAGCCTTGTCTTTGAATCATTCTTATTTATACGTAAATCTCCCCAAATCTCTTTTTACCTATGAAGTTATGTTTGGGATTTGAACAACCTTGACATTGCCTTTTCAGATCTGTAGTTAAGTTGAAGACAGAAAGCAGCCAGAAGACTAATCTCAGGCAAGTTGCAGAAACCTCGGCCATGTGGGGCTGCCTTTGATAAGCCTGGTTCTTGCCAATCTCCTGGTTGCTCCGATTAGAGGGCTTTCTCTTTCACAAAAGAGTCATAGATTGCTTCTCCAAATGTCACACTATAGGGTTTTTGTGCTTAAGATGGGTTATGTTCTTAGAAAACTCTGATAACCTGGATGAGTTTGATTCTCTGCAGTCACCGTTTACCCTGCTGTGGGTTAGCATGAGAACACGACTCACACTCATCCTTGAAAGTAGGCTAGGCGCCTGACCTGTTCTGAGCACGGATTTGAAGGTAACAGAAGGACCTTCCAGGATGTTCTTTCACCCATACTGTACCCTAGATGTCCTGCCCTGGAAATGTACTGTTTTTACCTACTCCCTGTTTTTTGTTCCCGCCCACTTGACTGTCCTTTGTCTGCTCCCTACCCTCATTCTGTTGATATTCCCTTTAAAAGAGCTCCCGCCATGCTGATGGGGTGGTAGCTTTCTGGAAACATACCCAACCAATCACCATCAAGGAGACAGAGACGTTCCTGACCTGCCACCATCAGGACCCCCTGTCATGAGTACAGTGAAGTCCATTTCCTTGCCACCTGTGTCTTCTTGTGATTTCTTTGGATAATCTATTTGGCAGGGCATTGCTCTGCCAGAAATTGAACACCTCCATGACACCTGACAAAGCCCATTTTTTCCATTACATAGTTGCAGGATATTCCCAATTCTGTTCTACTCACCCAGCTTTCAGCATCCTGTTACCCAACCTGATGCTGCTCCTCTCTTACACGGAGACATTGAACTGTGTTTCGAATTTATAATCTCAGTTTTCATACCCTGCTCAGAACAACAATGACAGTATATGAACAAAACTTCTTTAGAAGGCAGCTGGGGAAATTGTATAAATATTTCAGTCTGCTATGTGAAAATGTATTCTAAATCATAATGATCTTATCAGAATAAGGTGTGACAGAATCCTATGTACGCATAAACTAGGCAAATTGAGGTGATAACAGAATGTAGAGTGAAGTATGTAGAGGTGGATATGGGATTGGGGAACATAGCTGTCTAAGTGAGAAGTAATAAGGGAAGTTATGAGACTATTAGTAGAAAATCACAAGAATGAGGGTTGGAATTCAGTCTGTAGAAGAGAGATTATCATGGAAGTGAGGGGGAAGAAAGCTTTCAGAGTTGTAAGGACTAGAAACTGAGAATGAGGTCTTAAACTGAGGTCTAGTAAGTTGTTGTGGTTTTCATAAAAGTAGTACTGAGGACAATTGAATGGGAGATGTTGATAAAAAGACACAGCAGATAAAACTGACATTTCCAAGAATTTCAAAAGTGATATTGGTCTGGTTCACTGCTATGAAAAGATGCTCATAATTTGACTAAAATTGAGAAAATTCTAATACTGCATGGTCAAAGTCATGAAAAATACAAATTACATATCACCTACATGTATGCATATAAAGGGAAAACTGGAAAGTTGTTTGCCAAAATTTTAAGAGGAAATATTTCTGAGGAGGTGATTTTTTCATATGAATTGATTCTCCCCTCACCCATCATTACAGATTTAGTAAAATTAGTAAATGAAAATTATTTGGGAATCATAGCTAGGTTTTCAAGCAAGAGAATGCTTATGGAATAGATTCAATATGTAATAAAAGCAGTGGAACAGATGATAGAACAAGTTCTGAAATAAGTGAGAAAAAGCAGATCTTAATGGCTAATTCAAAGAACTATCTTGTCCCTGATTTCTGGTCAGAAGTACCTTGATTCTTCTTTGGCCCCCTTTCTAAAAAGTATAAGCCCTTGTTTTGAGATTTCTCTGGAAGAGAGACTGTAAGATCAAACAAGATTTTGGGAGCACAGGAAAAGGGGAAAGAACATTTTGTGGAATGAAAACCGACATAGATCTGCTACAAGTAGCTGTGAATAAAGTGGATGCTGAATCATTGCAAGTAAAGGAAGGGTGTGGTGTACAATGCACTTTGTTGGATAACTGCTAGTCTGAATACTTATTGCTTGATAATTAGTTTTAATGCAGTACAAATTATATGTAGGGCTAACAGGATATAATTCCAAAGCTAAGACTTTAAATAATTGATGCGTTTTCTATTCCTTCTATTTCTTTCTTTTACGGTTCAATCAATAAAGTGAAGTCATTGTGACCTTATGTATCTTGTTATATTTATGACCTTGTTTGGTGTAGTCATAATTAAGTTATATGCATTTTTCATGTTTTAAAAATTACACTGGGATTTAAGATTGTATAATTTTAAATTATATACTAGGACTAGAAATACTATTATTTCTTTTATTTTAAATTACCCTTTTTTGGCACTAGATGTAGTAAAAATACCTAATGTTCATATATCAACTGTTTAGACATTTACTTAGTATTATCTCCATCCTTGACCTTTCAATAGGATACTTCTGTTGTTTAAAAAAATCAAAATGAAGAGAATATTTTTAGATGATATGATAGAGAGAATCTTCAAAAGAGATGTAATTATATGTAACTACCCTGAAGTTAGTGTATGGCATTCCTATTTCTTTATTCTTTAAAAAGTAAACACAATTTGCTTATAAATTTCACACAATGCTCATTTTAAAAATACACAGGTCCTAAATGTACAGTTTGAGTTTAGCAAATATACATTTGTGTAGCAAATATCCAGTCAGAAATAGAAAATTTCCATCACCTCTTATAATGGGTTAAATAGGGTCCCATTCCTGCTCCCCCAAATCCATGTCAACCTGGAACCTCAGAATATGACTATTTTAAAATAGGTGCTTTGAAAATATAATTAAGGTAAGAATGGATATGGGATCATACTGGATTAAGGTGACCTTAAATCCAATGAGAGTGTCTTTAGACACAGGAAAGGACACAGAAGTACATAGAGAAGAAGGTCATGTGAAGATGGAAGCAGAGATTGGAATGATGCTGCCCAGTCAAGGGATGCATGGAGCCACCAGAAATTGAAATTCAGAGACAAGGAATGATCCTTTTCTGGGAATTCAGAGAAAGTTGCCACCTTGACTCCAGACTTCTAATTTTCAGAACTGAGTGATTAAATTCCTGTTGCTCAAACTACCATGTTTGGTAGTTTATTAAGGTATCTTTAGAAAACTAATATAACTACCAAATTCCATTGTATTCTTTCCAGTCAGTCTTCAAATCTTAAAGGCATTTGATATTCTGGTTTCTATCACCACAGATTAGCTTCGCATGTCCTTGACTTTAGTATGATTATACAGGGGTGTACACTGTGACTCAAGTGGCTGTGACACTGACTTGTGGGCCATGGAGAGGCCAGGGATCTGGGTTTGAGACCCAGGGCTGAAGTGATAAGCTGAACTGTATTAGATAAAACATACTCTTTTGATGTGTGTCTAGCTTCTTTAACTCAACACTATAATATAAATTTTATTCCTGTCCCTGTGTGTATCAATACTTTAACCCTTTTTATAACTCAGTAAAGTTTATAGCATAAATTTACAACAATTTTTTAACTCCATTATCCTGTTCATGGACATTTGACTTGTTGCCTCTAACTCATATATGATAAATGTATTACATTTGTTTGTGGCCACCATTAGTTTAGAAGTTAAATGTCACTCTTTTTGTAGTTGATTCTTAGAATTTTACCAAGTTCATTTCACTTTAAAAAGTTTAATTTATATTGGTCTTCCTCATTTTTAATACATAAATTAAGTGTTTAAACTTTGACCTTCTCAAGTCTTCCACCATGGTTTTTGCTCTTGATTATAAAAATATGTATTATTTTTAAGCCCTAGAATTAATCATGATTAAAAAAATCTATATGCTTTTATATATACTAACATATTTTTAAATGGATTTGCTCACTATTGCTTATTATGTATTTCCTTCTGGTTTCCATTTAGTTTTTCCAATATGTACAGTTTGCTAGTTACTTTTTTATTAGTTAGCTTCTTGTTTTTTTTTACTAAAATATCTATTTTTCCCTCATTCTTTAATAATTTAATTATGAAGCTACAGTTTAATAAATTTTTTCTCAGCATGTTGAAGATAACATTCCACTATCTAACTAGCATATTGTTTCTGATAAGAAGTCTGCTACAGTCAAATATTCATTCCTTCTTGAGTAATCTATTCTGCTCTTTCTTTTTGGTTTGTCTTTATTCTTTTGTATAAATATGCTGTGCTCGTACACAGAATTATTTATACTCATCTGTTCAGGTCTTTGAAATTTTCATTAAAAACTCATGTTCTTTTTTAATTTTAGAAACTAAAAAGTCAGTATTCTTTGAATATTATGTCTTGTTCATTCTCTGTTCTTTTATTCTATAATATCTATCAATCACATATTGAAATACCTTAATGTTTTCTACATAATATCTTTTTAACATTTTCATCACTATCTTATTTTGTATTACAGTTCTTTTAAATTGTTTTCTAGTTATGTCCCTCTACTTTAGTCTACCATTCAGTTTGCCCATAAATTTTTTTTCTTTTAAATTTTATTTCTTTACAATTTGTACATTCTTTGTGTCATACACCTTCTTTACATGCACTATATAGTCTTTCATTTCATCAAATATTCCAAAAATATTCATTTTAAGGACTCAGATCTGTTATTTAAGATTTTTTTTTTTGCGGGGGGTGTGAAGTTGTTCTCCGAGACATGGCTCTTCCTTGTGGAGATTTGCTTGTCTGAGTGATTGATTTAGTTTGATATTAAGGTGGTTACCCATGGAAGTCCTAGGTTTTATGATTGTATAAAATTTCTGTAGGGTAGTTTCAAATTCAGTTTCTTTATGGATTTTCCTGGTCCTAGAAAATATTTTCATGTTAACCTCTTGACATAAGAACCCGATGCTATATCAATGAATTAAACTTGGATCTCACACTTGAATGTCTTGCAGAATTTGGGGCTTGGGGGACATAATATAGGGTTTTTTAATTGCTTGTACAGAGATATTTCAAGATCACATAACAATTTGACAGCCAAAAGGCAGAATATTTATATTAAATTAACTTGGTTTAAAAATATCTTCTCTTGAAGTTCTGAATATATATGATAGACATAGATGAAGATAGAAACCACTACCTATCTGTGTCAGAGTATGAACACCCTTTCCAAAAGACGTGCCCACCACTCAAATTTAAATAAAATCCCTTTCAAAGCCACATGAATGCCTATTCTGTCAAAGTAGAACTAGAACTTTTATTCAGAAATAACTTTAATTTTTCTAAGACCACACACACAACATTCTTGATTTGTGTCTCCATTATTTTTATTATCTTTTTTCTATGTGAATACTTAGAACTTGGAATGTATCTGAAAGATGGTATTACTTGAGGTTGAGACCATAGATAGTGGAGACAACCTGGGTTTGAACCTCAGCTCTGCTCCTTCCTGGTAGAATCGACCATGAGAGCTGACTAAGCAACCCTGGACCTCAGTTGCTCTTCTGTAGAAAGTAAAGGCAAAAGGAGTGCTTACTTTGTGAGTTCTGTTTTCATAGTGTTTGGCAAGCTGGAGTGTGCTCTGTGTGTGTTGTCAAAGCCAACATTGTACTAGACAAAATGAAAAAGGTGAAGGAGACTTTGTTCAAGGCTATTGCAATATGGGGAGCAAGATTAAAGCTCAGTCTGAACTCAGCTCTGCTGAAATAAAAGATGGTGAGCAAGTGAAAATTTTAGAGGATATTAGAGGTGGGTCAATGCTGGGAACACCTGAATAGCTGAGTTATTCCTGAGCTTGCAGCATGTTTTTCCTCTGTGAATAGATCTTTTTTTCTTTGTTGATTCACCCATTCAATTTAGGCTTCTCACTCAGAGACTAGACATGGGGTCCTAGCTTCCTAGAATTTACAGCTGAAGGGGATAACTTATGGTCCTTCAGTAAGTTATCTTAGGTTGTAACGCTAACATGAAACTTTGAGGGAAAAAAAAAGAACTTACCTCTTAAGGTAATAGAGAAAGAACTGACAAGTTTTCTAAAGCAAAAGGAGGTCAGGGTCTAGAATATGCAAGAAACTTGCTTAAATTTCAGTCAAGCTAAAGAAAACATTAAGGCCATTGTCTTTTATTACTTTAATTATTATTGGTATCAGTTTGAACATTTGAACCTTCTTTACCTTGTTAATGAACATGAATAAAAACAGATTTTTAAAAAATTCCTAAGATGCTCTCACTGAGGTTCTTATTTCTCATGGGGCATATTGTCTCTTTTATTCTCCCCATTCATGCCCTTAATCAAGAGTTAAAATACTCTTCTCTGACCAGTTTTGGTAGGACATTCTAGTACATGTTTTATAGACAAACACCCGATACAACTTCATTCTACATAAAGAGAGCAAAGTATCTGTTCTTCACATGCATATTTTTTGGCCTGGATTCATGAGCCTGTCATGAGGTCTGTCTCTGCCTGGTCTAATATATCCCTTAGTTATTTGGATTCATCTTTCAGCTTTATCTCCCTGAGCTACCTCTTTGTCTCTAAGTTTGGTTATACATTAACCCTTTGGAAGAGGGTGGTAGAGGATGTTTTGTTTCGCATTTACATGTGATTAAAGTAAGAAGACAAGAGACATCTATCTTCTGAGCATGTTTTGTTGATCAGAAGTTTGATCATATTTATATTTGAACATTTTTTCCTTTTCCTTTCACAGCTAGTTATGTATCAAATCCCATTTGCAAGGGTTGTTTATCTTGTTCAAAGGACAATGGCTGCAGCCGATGTCAACAGAAGTTGTTCTTCTTTCTTCGAAGAGAAGGCATGCGCCAGTATGGGGAGTGCCTGCATTCCTGCCCATCGGGATACTATGGACACCGAGCCCCAGATATGAACAGATGTGCAAGTGAGTGGCCTATTACTTTTACTGTTTATGCAACTTAGAGGGATGAGCTAAGTTGAAAATTTTAACCAAAAGTCTATTTTTTAATATGCTATAGAAATATTCTAGGTTTACACACAAAATTCAGTGGGGGTGGGGTAAGAATAGTTTTACTTTATTTTCAGTATAGAAGTATATTGCACACATCCACACTTTTTTTTAAAATGTTCTTAGTATTTTATAATAAGCATCTCAAACGCAAGCTCATTAGGTAGACCTTTGTAAGGTATATATACTCAACATTTACCCCCGCCCCCAGACCCCCTCCAAAAAAAAAAGGAATCTGTAAAAACCTTCATGCTAGGAACATTCTCTCACTTGCTACAAGTATCTGTAGTAGTTTTTTTCTTCTTTCATTTGAGTTTGTATTACCTGACTTAGTCTAATATGTATTGTAATACCTATATTTTAGGTATCCGTAAAGTACTATTTACTGATAAAAGACATAACTAAAATACTTATTTTACTTCAAAGTATTCTAAGTTTAACAACCACCAAAAAACAGTTGTTAAAAAGATGGCATTATGTATGCAGAAATGCAAGTATTTTTTACCTTTTAATCAAAAATCACTTATAGAATGACTCGACTTCTAGGCAAACAGTGGAAATTGGAATTAAAAGAATGAGCTACCAAAGGAACATCTCTTTCTTTAAGAAGCTCAAGTTTTAGGGAATAGAGGTAAAAGGAATGAATGTGGAGTGAAATTACAAATAGATAAGTTTAATCATAAATCAGTACACTAAGTGCTATATCAGTAGGCAATTGGCATGCTATAGAAGTTATTTAATTATCTCATTAATATACTACATGTGTGACTATCAAATCAATGAGGTCTTTAGAAATTGAATTACATCATCTAAGGACAATATTATTTTGGAAAGAGAGAGGTTAAATAGATTCTAGAAGGAAGGAATCCCATGTGTAAAAATAAAGTGTTTCAGACAAATTTCATCTGGACTTCTATTGGCATTTTGACAAGGCAACGTGTTCTACAATGCTGGACATTTTACATTTGTTGTCTCTGCCCATTACGTATACTTTGTGCCTTCAAATGACTGCAACAAGCAAAAGTATCCCCCAAACATTTCAAATACCTCCTTAGAGAAGCAATACCATCCCTGGAGGAGAGCCATTGATTAGTATGAGTTTAGTGGGAGTTGTGATTGGAATTTAGGATGCAAAGGGAGATTTGAGTACAATTGATGAAGGTCCTGAGTGTTGGGCTAAGAAATCTGGAGGGTTTTGAGCAGTAAGGGGACTAAAGAGATTGCTTTATTTAAGCTAATTTTTAGCAGAAATGAGGGAGATGAATTGGGGCAAGACAGAATATAGAGCAAAGCTACTGTAATAAGCACAGATTAGAAATTGCATTCTGATGGAGGGTTTGTGTTCCAGAGACTTTAAAAATAGAATTAATTGCATTAGTGACTAATTGCACAGAAGGAAGACAGCGAATAAAATTGCTCCCGGTGTTTCTTACTAAGGTGATTAGATGTATAGTTTTGCTGTTATCTGAGATAGAAATACATAGGCTGAGAGGGAATTTGGATCTGCTCCCAAGCATGGAATTGTTTGGATACTAACAAGAGGAACATAAATCCCAATAAGTATCAGTTGACTGACTAGTTTTTGCCCATATGTGTCTTGTCTTTGAATTGTATGGTTTGGAATAGCTTGCTTTAGACTACTTATTGCGGGGAGTCGAGTTCACAAATGTTCTGTGAAATTTTCATTCCAGACTATTGGGACACAAGGAAGATAGGCAAGAGTGTAGATGACTCCAGGCATTTATTCCAAGTTATAGGTCTACCAGTATACATAATATGCTAGGACTATGTAATGTTTTATCAAACTAGGATATCATGAGGTAATAGCGGCTGCTGTTAGTAAGTGCAAGGATATTGGGTATAAGTCAGAACTGTCCAGGCACAGTCTAGGTATGGACGGTCTCTCAACAATACCATACTGTATGCCAATAGCATCTTCCCAGGCAGGGGTTAGCAAGCACATTTTGACTAAGTTGATCCCTTTTCTCAGAAACAGAAGATCAGTGACTGAAAATCAGCCTTGAAATGAGAATCTGCATGTGAGAATGAGTTTGTGACGGTCAGACTTACCATAAATGATACAATCAATGTTGTAGTTTACTGACCTAGGGGAAATCATTACTTATCTGGTACAAGCGGGAAGTGCTTATTAAGATTCCTGAGAAGCAAAGTGAAAATGGAAAATGATTCAGTTCTCAGTATGTGACTTTGAATGGCCATGGCTTTTTCATACTAATTATTTGCTTTTTTTCATAGATACTTTGCATGCACTGCATTATTTATATTCTGAGTATGAGACAGATTTAAATTGGAAAAGCTGTTAGAATTTGAAATCATATCTACTTTTTGTTGAGATTATTGCTTGAAAGTAGGGATTCTAAGTGAAACTTGTGCATCTGTTTCCTAATCACTGTAGAATGTCCCATTTGTAAAGCAATGTCTTTCTTTTGAATGAAATTCTGGCAGAAGTTGGTTCCTTGATACATATAGATGGAACTTCAAGATTCAAACAGGTTTACAAAAACCAATTCAGTAACCATTTGGCGCATATTGTGACTACATTTATATACAGTAGATAGTAAGAGCTGCCATAATTTCTGATACTGTTAGGTGATCTTTCTTATTTTCTCTTTTTCATTCATTATATAACTCATTCATATGAAAAAGCTTAATTTAAAAAATTGAACACATTCTTGTAGAAATCTTGGCAACCACATAGACCTTAAAAGGAGTGAAAGCAAAAATAAATCAAAGAAAGTAATTGAAAAACAAAAGTTAACATTTGGCTTCTATCTAGCAATCTGTTTCTGTGCATATCTTACAATTGTATCATTGTTTTGTAATCTGTGTTTTTGAATTATGAATATTTTTATGTCATTAAATGTGACTGTCTAATGTTAGTGATAATATATTGAGCTAAAAATTTGCCTTTAGTTTTTCACTATTATAAGCAAATATTTGAAAGATACTCAGAATATCTTTCTCACATATACAAATGTAGCTTTATACATTTGTCTGATTTATTTTCATAGCAAACATTAAATATAACACAGCTTCTAGCTTCAGTGAGATATAATTGAAATAAAATCATAGTATGTATTTTAAAAACTTTTGATATATATTGTCAAATGGTATTCTAGAAATTTGTACCAGTTCACATTTTCACTAATAACAGAAATTTTTGCCTTGTATCTCACCAATACTGGATATAATAAAAAGCATATTTTTTTTTTTGCTTTAATGTAATTTTCTTTGATACAAATGAAGTAGAATGCTTATTTTTCCAAGTAATTTTGTCATTGTAGACTATTTATTTGAATCTCTGGCTTCTTTTTTATTCTATTTGCACATCTATCTGGTTCTTAGTAATACAAATATTAAATGTAGTATCACACAGGAGTTTATGTTCACAGATCATAGATGGAGTGTTCAATGGATTATCACAAAGTTGACTCACATGTAACCATCCCTCGGATCAAGAAGGAACGGTAGAAACACCCTACAAACTCTCATGGGACCCCCTTCCTAATCACTCTTCTTTATCCTCCTACAAAACTAGCATCCTGACTTGTAACCAAAATACATAGAAAGCACTCATGATGGTGCTGACCATACTAGCTACAAATTAGAAATAACCCCAAATTCCAAACAAGAAACCATCTTCAGAAAACCATACTATGTGTGTATATTTGTAAAATAAAAGTCCAAATTTAATAACATGTATGGAGTATTTACATGGTGGTAAATTCTGAGGCAGTTGGGGACAGACCTGCATTTACATTCTGAGCTGAGACATGGAAAGCCAACCTGGGGTCTTGGGAGAGAAGAGGTGATCACTACATGACAATCACTACTCTTAATCTGAAAGTAAAGATAAATAATTCCTCTTTCTACATTCTTCAAGAGAATAGGGACAAAAGGCCATTTTTGGATTAAGGGAATGATGGAGTCCAAGGAGGTAATAGATGGCATCTTTGATTAAGGGAAAGGATGAAAGTTTAGAAGAACTGGAGCTTCTCCTTTGCCTGTGGGGCTGTCCTCCACTGTCCTTGGTTCCTTATGTCAGAAGGGGGAGGAGGGGAGGGGGAGAGAGACAATGTCCCAGAGCAGGAGGAGGGAAGCCTGAGAAGCAGTAAGAGATTCATGTCAAAACTGCGCTATTTAGACAACAAACTGTTAACTTTAATAAGAGTGTTTCACTGTTATTGGTGGGGCACCATCCTGACTGATTGGTCTGAGGAAGTACATGGAGCCTTATTGAAGCCACCATGGTGATTGCAGACTCTGCTTTTACTGCTGTTTTGAAAAACAGTATCTGTGGTTTCTAGCAGATTGGTGAATTAGGAAATCACAGTGTGTGTGTGTGTGTGTGTGTGTGTGTGTGTGCGTGTGTGTTAAATGGAAGTATACTTGATGAGGTAAGAACCATTTGGGGCAGATTGTTAAGGAAATAAGAACATTGAATAGACAGTAGGAGAGAGGATCCAAATCCTAAATGGGGAAATTAATCTTGGATACAACAGTTGTTTAACCAGCAGTCTCTGAAGTATTTACCCCATGCCATTTAACATTTTTTTCTTCCATACCAGGAAGAGTATCAGAAATATGCTGAAGTGAAGAAAAAAGAATAAGTAAATTATATATATATATAAATGTATGTAAAATTATATTTTTCTTGCAAGAGGCAGTACATTTTCAAAAGTTATGGTAGACAAAAATTTACACAAGTGTTATTTCATAATTCTATAGAAAATGAATTTGGTCTTTTTGTTTTAATACTTTCTGCTATATTTTATGATCCTGCCCTTGTTTTGGCACTTTGTAAAGCTATGTCTTAGGCTAGAAGATTTCTACAGCTTATTCATTTTTGAAATGAAATGACATAGGTATAAAAACTAAAACTTTTGAACATACAAGAAAGTTCAGAGTTAAATATAACCATGCCCTAATTCGTGAAGTCCAAACTCTGGTTTTGGTGTTCTCAAGGACTTGCTGCATGTCAAGTGTGAGTGCTTTTAGAGACACCTGGCGTTCTTGAATCAAACAATTTAAGGATGCATTTGAGACAAAGGTCTTGGCATTTTAAATTAATCAAAATATACTTAAATGACTTAAATCTTGATAACTGTGCACTAAAAATATGGGAGCATATAAAATTACTTTGACTACTATAAAGTCTATAAGTCCATAAAAATGAAGACCTCTAACAAATACATTGATAAAACCTCCATATTTGTGTGATTATAGGAAAAGTAAAACAAAAATTATTAATGTCTTTATTTAAAGATACTTAAAAATGAACTGAATATACAATTGGGTTGCCTATGAACTGACAGAGAATTAGACAGCAGTGTAATAGCCCCATTATAGTGTTTTAGTAAGTGTTGCTAAGTGCTTGAAGTCCAAGAGGCAAATTGTCACATAATTATAAAAGGGGTCATAGAAGGGGGAAGTTAGTGATTAAGCTAGACAGCAGTGAAAGACTACAGAGATTGTGGGACTTACCTATATTCTCTCTTTCCTTCACCTACTAACCTGATGAGGTACTAAAGAGTTAGAAGACATTTTGAGTTCAGAGGCAATGGATGAGCATGATGTATTTAAAAGCCAATAATGAGACTTTGAAGGGACATTTGGAAATGATAAATGATACTGTACTAACTCAAATAATCAGATCAAATTCAGAGACTATTCTGAATTTACATAAAAGAAACCAAAATGTTCTAAATCTTGTGTTAGAGCTATTTTGGTTTAGATTTGATCATTAGCAAAGTTACAAATGGACTGGGGATGCATTTAAGGAACCTGTCCTAGTCTTTATTTTGGAGCACAGGCAGTGTATACTTCAAGAAGGGTGAGGGAGAAGGGTACCTGTGGCGTCTACCAGTAGTACTAGTAGACAGTTACCTGGTGAGGAGAGCAAGGACGGACTACAGTTTGGGAATAGTTCAATAGAGTTTGTGCATTTAATAAACATTTAATATTTGCCTTTTGTGCACTAGGCAAGGATAATTTGTATTTTAAGAGAAAAGCAAGGGAATACAAGGTGAAAAAAATCTCTTTATGTGCTGGGTGGGTGCTTAGGAAATCTGTTGGGGTGTGTCTTTAGTAAATTTCCTAGATAGTATGTGATCTGAAACAATTCTGAAGAATGAAAGTGAGTAAGAGCAAGAAGGAAAAGAAACATTCATAGTAGAGAATCAGCTGAGAGTTGAAGAAGTTTGGGAATGGAATTTTTGTAAGATGAGCATAGAGGAGTCACGCACTGGAAAGGCACATAGTTTTCCTGTTTTCAAATATCCTCTAGTGGAAGCAAGGGAGGAGTTAGAGTGAGGTGGTACTCAAATGCCTTTTGCATAGATCATTCATTAGAACACTGATTGCTAGGTGTCTCCCTAGAGTTTCTGATTTTTGATTTGAGATGATATATTTTTAACAAGTACCTAGATGATGCCACCATGACTAGCTAGGATACTTTGAGGATCACTGCTATGGCATAATAATTATGTTGTCTCCACTTGTCCTTAATTATGGAATACATGACTGTATGTAGTAAAAGACAAGGCTTAGTATTCTCTATGTATGTAAGGAGATGTAAGGAAATGTGTGACCTTCTCCACATTTCTCATTAACCATCAGTATTATAATCAATAACCACATATCTGTTTATGTTGCTAAGAACGGTAGAATATGGTGACTTTAAGGCCAGGTATCCAACATTCCTGACTCTACCCTCTGATGATTCCTTTCTCTGCCTCCCCACTTTCTCATAATTCTCTCTTCCATATTTAAATCCCCAACTTGATGCATTCTGACACACTCATTATTGTAGCTTAAGTTCGTGTCTTGCTATCTGAGAATCTAATTTATTCTCTTTTGATTGTGTTGATAAAGGTTCTGAGAAAAGATCAAAATATAGCTTTCATGTGAACAGAAGTATTTATTTGGGGCCATACTTTGAACGGAAGAGCAAGGGAGTGTTTGTGGACAGGAGAAGGATCGTGCTGACAACTCAAGCAGAGAAGTGTCTGCTAATGACTTTATCCACAGTTGCCTCCTGGACCAGATCTATCAAGCGTCCTAATTCACTCTTTGATGATGGGTGGACCTCAAATTTTCTGAACCCCAGTGTCCTCATTCATAAACATAGGGGAGTCTATGAGGTCATTGCTCTAATATTCTGTGATTCTATAAATGTCTCCAGAAATGACTGCCTTTTGGTATTCTAGACCAGCTACTCTTTTCAAACTCAAATTCCACATAGAAATGTCTATTTCAATACTCTCTTAACAGCTCTATCACGTAGGTAAACATTTACATTTTACTTTTGAGAGGACAAGCTTCCAGAGATTCAGAAGTCCACTTGGGACTCACATTATGAAGCAGAGCCAAGAAACTAGGACCCAGGAATCTCTCTGACTATAGTTCTCCTGTTTCTTTAACTGTACCGTGCTGCTTCTCTTGGAGAAACCAAGGTAACAAAAAGAACATTATCACATTATGAATAAACTTTAGAATTTTTTTGTGAGGTGGCATGTGGTGCTGAGGGTAGGTCCTCACTTTTAAATTGGCACATTTTGAAAGGAAATTCTCTTGAGCTGCTTCCTTCCCCAAAGAGGGACCTTGCCTTCTGCAGCGGTATTCATTTGGTCAACAGTTTACTAATTAGCTGGAAAAATGTCATTGTCCTGAATTTGGTTGACATCATTATGAAAGAGCTGCTAGCAGTCACTTACTAATCTGACTGTAAATTAATAAGGGTTTCTTAGAGGAATGGAGGGTGACCCTCCTGTGCCATTATCAGAAGATAACTGAGATGTAGTTACATACCCTGTCTCTTAATGCTTATGCTTTATTTTATTTTTTAAAAACAAAGAAGGAAGGGGAAAGATGAAAGACGGGAGGGGAGGGGAGGAATGAAGGAAGCATCTTTATTTAGTTAGTTGTTTATTTTATTTTCACTCTAGCCCCACGTTTCAAACCAGGTCCTTGGACTTTCCATGGTCCGTGTGCCAGAATTTCAACTGCCCAAGCTGCAAGGGCACTTGTGCTTTCTTAATCCTATAAACCTTGCTCTGCAAGATAGCTGGCTATATTTTGATGCCTCTATAGTTGGGATAAAGCAAAACATTTGTCAATTGATTTTAATTTTAGAGGATTGTATCCAAAAGCTTGGTCTCACAGGAGGCACAGTTTAGTAGACTGATTCAGCCAAAGACTTGGCATCAAATAGGAGCTCAATATATATGAATTAAATGATTAAAATGTCCCAGGTGATTCTGGATCTCCAAGTAGGAGAAAAGGCTCAGTAATATTTTTTGCTCTTCTGTGAAAATACCATGTACTTATTACTGATAGTGAGATCTATTTAGCATTTCCCTTTTGGTTATATCCTTTTAACAGCTTATGCAATAGATACATAACTATTAGAAACAAGTAAACTCAGGCTGAGGGAGATTAAGTAGCTTGTTCAAAGTCATGTCACAGAGTCAATACTGTAATGCATATCTGAAAATAACCTATGTTCTTTGTTACTGGACTATGTTTTTCCTGGAATGCTTTTTAGTTTTTTCGAAAGAGTAATCACTTAAAAAATTATGGCATAGATACGCTAAAAATTGAAACTATTTTATATTAAATCAATAATTGTCTGTTAATTACTTTAACATTTAATATTGTGTATAAGTAAAACTAATTTCTTGAGATGCTAAATATGATTAGGAAGCAGTGGTATAATGACACAACCTCGTAGATTATTTATTGGGGGACATTCCTTTTCAATGTCTTATTATTTTAATGAACAGGCATAGATGATAATGAAGATAATTGGGCAATTCTTTTCTATTATTTCAACAGGAAATAGTTTGCAATCTAGCCAATCTTCATTCTGTAGACAAAGTTCAGATAAAGACAAGCTTATTACATTGTGCCAAGGAGGGGGAAACATTTAATAGTGTATTTCAACTAGTTCTTAGAGGATGTTTTGTTCAATTAGTAAACATGTCCATTTATCAACCAGTGTGTGCAAGTATGTTCCTTAATGAAATGAAAGATTATACACACAGATGTGACAGGAAGCTAATTGATTCTATTCCCCCTTCTCTTCTTCTCTCTCTTGGTCTCTCTTCCTCTCAAAGAAACGTGGATATTGAGGTTTAGAAGGGAAATACTTCCTCAAAGTTACACAGTTAGTACCAGAGTACCCTCAGTGTCTGAGATACTGACTCCAAGGGAATAATTCTTTTTGTGATACAATATTGTTTCTTAAGAATAAACCATATAATATAGATGCAACTCATGCACAATCATAAGCCTAAGTATTAGAAAATTCTCCAAGTGTCTTTATTTTTTTAAATGGTCAGATTGTTTTACATCCCATTAAAGGTATCAAGCATTAGATTTTTGTCTTTTTAAAAGATAAAATGTACCAATTTATCTTAATAAAGACATTAATTTCCAATTTATCTTAATCATATCTTCAAAAGAAAATTGAATTGAAAGGCACAGTGTTTACTCTCACCCTTCAACCCTCATCTCTACTTAGTTTACAGTTCAGGGATAAGCACATTTTTGGTTTCTTAGAGGAAAATGAAAAAATCTTTAGTCTTGTACAGAAAAATTGGTGACTAATTTGGATATGGAGCTCTTTATAGTCTGAGGTATTTTTGTTTGTATCTGAATCATGCTGTTACATTAAAACATACAAGGTGGACTCTGTTACAATATTTATTCTAAACTGATAGAACTTTAATATTAAATATATTAGTCATTTGGCAAATACATTTTTCATCAGCTGCAGCATCCATGCTAGACCCTGTGAATATAGGATACAGTCAGACATGATCTGTTTTCTTCATGGGATCGCCACTTAATAAGTGTGGTGGGGGGATTATGATGAACACAGTAACCACTGTGAGAGAATTGTGTCACAGGACAGGTTCTGGCAGGCCGTGGGAAGTTTTTAGGAAACTTCAGCACAGCTGGGGTGAAAAGTACATATAGCACAAAGCTAGGGAAATAGATGGCTATGTGTAGTAAGAAGGACATTGTGCTATAAAATCAAGGATTTAGACTGATCCTGGAAGTAAAGGGGAACTCTTGAAGGATTATGTTGTTGTTGAAAGGTACAGGCAGGAATAAAGAAGAGGAAGAAGCACTTTTATTTATATTCCTTTATTATTATTATTATTATTATTATTATTATTATTATTATTATTATTATTTTGGCTGTATACTTTGGTTGTTCTTCCAGGCCTTGGACATGAACCCAGGTCCTTGGGATGAATGTGTACTGGGCTTGACTGGAAGAGGTGGACCTAACTCCTACTCCACAGACCATGCCCCATTGAAGGATTTTGAAGCAGGGAAATGACAAGACTAATTTGTTCTTTTGAAAGACCATTTGGTCCTGGTGTAGCTACAGCAGATCAATCTTAGTTTGATCATTGTGATCTGTAGCCCCAGTATGGCTAAACCATCAAGGATTTAAGAAGTAGGTCAGATGAGAGGTACTATCAACATCTTCAATAATATTCATGAGCACTTTGCTAGTTTAATGTGTCAGTCCACGGTAACAATGCCATAACTGCTTGTTGCAAGATAGACCCTGTTTTATTGTGTTATTTAACTGTCTAGAGAAAACACAAAGGGACACTCCCTTTGATCTGGGAGACAGATTATATCTAGTACACATCCTAAGAGCTAGAATTAATATTTTCTTCTCTGTGACAGATATGACTGTGATTTTCAATACTCTTTCAAAATATTTTATTTTTAATTATAATATTAACAGGTGGAAAGTTATTTCTCAGACTTAGGTTGAAGTTTCTTGTAGATTTTGTAGTTCTCTCAAATGAACCTCTCATTTCAATTTATACCCAAGTTTGGCAGCATCATTCTCTAAAGATAAATGCTACCTTGTTTTGTTCTGTGCAAGTAAGACATCTGATTTGCATTTTAGTTTTTAAAGAGCTTTCACATACATCCTTTTATTTGCTCTTGGCAATCCTTTGAGGGTAGCTGTATTGTCCCACATGTAGAGCAGGTAGGTATCATAAGTTCTGAGAAACCCACTGATAAACATGTGGGTTGACTTGCCACTGTGTGGTATAGAGAAGACTATGTTTGCTTATATTATCAAATGAATAGGCCAACAGGAAAAAAATAACAACAATCTTCACAAACAGAACTGAGTAAACATATTAGACCATAGAACTAGGCATGTATGTTAGGCAGGATTTAGTAAAAACTATTGTTTCATAAAAATATTCCCCTTCATTGACAAGTCATTGCCATATGTAGCACAAATTAAAAAAAATTATTAAAGTAGGGTAAAGTTTTGACCTATTGACAATTAATAAGGAGTTATCTTTCTTGAGTTTTCAATTGTTCTCATTTTGAGATAGTTAACTAGATCCCAGTATCTTCTTCTTGTATTTTTTGGATGAAACAATTTTGTTCACATAGAGAAGAGACAGCAACATCAGCTCCAAATGTGCCTTGGTCACATATGGGTACAAGTGCTGCTGTCAGCCAATGCCCAAAGAGCACCCCTCTAGTGCTATAGCCGACCCTCTCTACCTCCTCAGTGGGGTCTGAAATACTGGCAAGCTCTAGCACCACTGATATATAAGCATAAGCAGAATAAAAGAACACACAGGTTGAATCTGAAAGGAAGGATAGTCCCATACAAAGTGATAAGCCTGGCAGAGGCTGTGTGGGATCTTTATTGGTACGGAATTGTTCCAGGCCCAAGTCCCATTCCTCTCCTTTTTTTTTTTAACCTCTTCAGTTTCTTTGCTTGTGATTATTCTTCTCAGGTTTTCCAATTCTTCCAGGTTCAGTCTTGGTAGACTATATTTTTCTGGAAACTTGTCCATGTCCTCAAGGTTATTTACTTTGTTGGAATAGAGTTATTAATAGTAGCCTCTTAAGATGTTTTGTATTTTTATAATATCTGTTGTAACTTCTCCCCTTTCATTTCTGATTCTAGTTATGAGAGTTTTCTTTTTATGTTTATGATTCTAGTCAATGGTTTGTCAATTGTGTTTATTTTTTTCAAAGAACCAACTTTTGGTTTCATTGATCTTCTGGATTGTCTTTTTTGTTTTCTATTTCATTTATTTCTGCTCAAATTTTGATTATTTCCTTTCTTCTACTGATTTTTGGCTTTAATTGCTATTCTTTCTATAGTTGTTTAAAATGTAGGGTTAGATTGTTTAATTTGCTATTTTTCTTGTGTCTTGAGATAGGCCTGGATTGCAATGAACTTCCTTCTTAGTACTGCTTTCCCTGTATCCCATAGATTCTGGTAGCTCGTGTCTTCATTCTCATTTATCTCTAAGTAATTTTTAAGTTCCTCCTTGATTTTCTCTTTCACTCAAGAGTCATTCAGAAACATATGGTTTAGTCTCAAATTAATTTGGGGTCTTCCAGCTTTCTTATTGTGGTTAATTTCTAGTTTTAATCCATTATGGTCAGAGAACATGCTTGTTATGATTTCAGTCTTTGCAAATTTGTTGAGACATGTTTTGTGTCCCATCATATGATCTTGAGAATGTTACATGCACACTTGAGAAGTGAAATCTGTAGTCATTGGATAAAGTATTAAGTATATGCCTATTAGATCTAACTGTTCCAAATGGTCTTTTAAAGTTGCTGTTTCCCTGTTAATTTTCTCCCTGGTTGATCTGTCCACTGTTGTGAGGAATATTCATTTGATATTTGTTTTAGGCACACAGACAGATTATAACGATCTATATCTGTATCTATATATACCTGTAGATATATCTGTCTATCTATCTATCTATCTATCTATCTATCTATCTATCTATCTATGACATTGCTGTGTCTCATTAAGCTTAAAGGCTAACATTTGTCATTTTGAAAATAAAATCCTTTCCTTTGCACCCCCCAACACCCTTAAATGTGAGCCCATGGATTTAAATCATTCTCTAACATAGACGTCAGCAAATTATAATATTAACCTGTGAGAAAAATATGTGCTACCACTTTTTTTGGTAAGGGCTTGAACTAAAAATAGCTTAGATTTTTAAGTGGTAGAGAAAGAATCAAGTGACAAAAATACTTTAGGAAACGTAAAAATGCTATTAACTTCAAAATATCAGTGGAAAAAATTATTTGGAAAACAGCCATGCTTAATTATTTATGTATTATCTGTGACTGCTTTTGTTCTACAATGAAGTTGAGTAGTTTAGACAGACTGTATGGCCCACAAAGCCTCAAGTATTTACTATCTGCCCCTTTTTAGAAAAAGTTTGCCGATTTCTGCTATAATCTATTTGGAGTATGATGGGATTAAGAGATTTTTCTTGTTTTTCTTGGCTAGATGTTGAGTGGAGGGCAAGTCATACATTAGCTTACTTATGCACTTCCATTTAGTTGGATAGAGAGATTTGCATTTTTCAACATTTGGGAAAATACAACTAAGACTCAAGTCTGAAGTTCATAAAACCCCTAGGTTCCACCTTAATGTGAAAAGATGACAAGTTACCAAAAAAGAGAAAACACAAGGAGTAACCATGTTGAGAGATCTGATATTGGTAGGAATTTAGCATCTGATAAGAGACATTAATTTGGTTTATACTTTTACATCTTTTTTCATTAATACTACATCACTTTCCTACATTAAAATAGTTGTCCTCTCTAAACCCTTTAAAGTGGAAAAAATCAGTCCTTTAAGCACCTAGTTTTGTATGCCTGGAAGTGTATCCAAGTTTTAATTTCAGTTGTTTTGAGAATGATTTCAAATACACATCACTTGACTGTAAGAGAAATGAAGCCAACATTTTTATAGTTCCTCATTATTTGACCACATGATTTTATATAAGCCTCAATGTTGCTCCAAATTTTTTTGTGTGGGTTGGCAAGATAAAAATTTTAAACATTTAAATATTACAGTGACTTTACCAGCAGTATATTTTACAAATTTGAGATTTGGAAACCTTTTTTAAATGAACTATTATGAAAATTTTAATTAAAATGAATTGGAGAAAAATATTTTAACAGTTCACAACTTGAAATAAAGTACCCCTTTGGACATATAAGATAGTACTCTATCACTATCTGAAAAAACATATGAATTTCTCGAAGGAGTACATTCATCCTACTTAATTGCAGCATGAGGGTTGAAATTACTGCCAAGGCCAGCATTTTAGTATCCCTGTGGTTACTGCTCCAATGGCCGTGATAGATTGTCTTTAGTGCACTTCATAAAATGAACATCATCGTTGTGCTTAGAAGGGGCCTTCCACATTTCAAAAACTCTCCTAAAGGGTAGAGTTACTTGACTCTAGGGGATGATGCAATTTTTATGTGGTACTTTTCACTGCTTCTTTTTGCTTTTATCCTTAATTTTATACTCTGAGCAATCATCTGGTATAGGTAAGCCAAGTGTTTCCCTCTCCTTTTGGACAGTGAAGAGAGTAGAGCATAGAGAAGATGTAATTTTTCTCCCCTACATTTAGATCTCAGTTTTCCTCAATCCTGGTTCCTAATGTTTGAAGTAAATGACTTTTCATGTAGGTATTCTGCAACAAGGGTAAATTCACTATGTTTACACAGATAGTAGTATTCAAATAATGCCTTTCCTTCGAGGAAAGCTTATATATAGTTATCACAATTATTACATATACAAATATATATCTACTTCTCATGGAATATCCTGGTATTAATTTCCTCCAATTGCCATCTGGGAATGTTCTAGTTGCTAAGCTTTCACACTCAGGATAACTAACATTCTTGGATCACTAATTACATAGTAGATACTATGCTGCTACCTTTGCCTTTATTAAGCCTCTGAATCTTCTCAACAACTGAGATAAGAACTATCTATAGAGCCAAATATCTACTGATAGTACCTCCTTTTTTTTAAGGAAAGGTGCAGGCGGGAATGAAGGTGAATATAGTGGCCAGGCAGGTAGGAAGAGAGCAAGAAGAAGCGTTTTATTTATTTATTCACATTGGTTGTTCCCCCTGACCCCAGTTCTTGAACCCAGGACTTGGGATGCATGTGGACTGTGTCCAGGGTATACCAGACTGTGAGGCCACCAGGGTGCACCATGATATTACCTTCTTTTTTATGATGAGGATATTGAGAACAGGGGGAGCTTTACTGACTTGCCCTGAGTCCCATCACGGTGAGCCAAGATTCTAACCTTAGACTTGCTAACAACTATAATACTTGAGAGGCCACTATATCTCAACCTAGTTTTTATTCGCTGCCTTCGAATCTTAATTTAATTGTCCTTTTCTGCACTTGATAGAGCTGAATTTCATCCTTTGCTAACTCTCCTAACTAATAAAGACCATTTTGACTTGAGCCTATTTTGATGAATTTTACAGAGAACTTTACCCTGGACCTTATATCACCTTAGTCATATTAGTTTTTTGCATCACCACTCAAGTAGTTTAGCTGTATGAAACACTGAGTTCTGAAACCACTGAATCTGCCCTTTTTTTTTTTTTTTTAGGTTGAAATTAGTCATCTAATGAGCTATGAATAACTAGATCATAAAGCAAAAATGTAATTTTGGGGGCATAGTTTTCATAATTCTCTACTTGAATGATATGGCAATAGTAGACCAAAAATCCTAAAGTGCAGGAACCTCTGTTTTTCATCTGTGCATTTAGCTAACATCATAATGTCTGGCCCCTACAGGCTTTACCTGTTCAAATAAGGTAACACGTTAGGTACCATCTTGGTCATGTTCCCTTCATGCTATGGGGATCTCTCACTGTAGTCAGTTCAAATTCTTAATCTATTTAGCTTCCTTTGTATTAGCTATTAAAACACACAAAGCACAAGTAATTTATCATTTTAGTTCCTTTTTTGAAACTACACAAAATAAGTGAAATTCTCCATTGAGAGAAATTTAAACCTGAGTGACTGTCACCTTCATCTTATGTCCAGTTAATTCAAGTCACTTTTCACTAGGCCCGTATGTGCCATGTGAATTTTCTCCACCGCCTTGCAGTGAATGAAGTCACCCTCCGCAGAACCGAACTTTTCTTTCTGCCTCTCTAAAAACCTCCTCAGCTGAGGTTCCACCTTCCATAGCACATATTGCCTGCCATGCTTTAATATTTACATCCTCTAATTGTTTTCAGGTGTTTAACTCTTTGTTTCTTCAGTGAGATTTGCAGATCTTTGCAGAAACCAGGGCTTTTCTTTTTATATTAGACTCTCCATAATAGGCATTCACATTCATTTTAAAACATAAAAGAATGGAGGTTTTAAATAACATTTCTATCAGTTCATTTAATAAGCATTAAAAGTCCAACATGTGTTTAGCGCCATATTAGAAACAAGGAATTCACAGATTAAAAAAGTAAAGAAAACTTGAATGACAGAAGAGAAATGAATCCCTGTTCTCTGCCTCTTACTATGTCCAGCACATTCCTCTAATAACCACTGTGCTCTGTTGCAGTACCCTGCCAGTACCACGTGGGCCCCTTCTTCGGTTTTAGCACCTCCAGCACAGCAAAGGGGTATTACAATTTTATGTTCTCTGCATCTGGTACAATACCTGGCATGCACTCCATTTTTGGAGAATGTTTGGAATGAACTGCTGAGCTCAACTACACTATAATTTACACTAGAGGCTGTTTGGGCACACTGGGGAAACAGGAGCCAGGGTACTCGGCCCTATTGTTCTGTTTCTTGACCAGAGTTAAGTCCCTCTTGTCAAATGACAGCACATCAGTCTCCATTTGGATACATTTTCACTTGGACAGTAATTTTACTTCAACCAATACTGGCCGTCCTCACTGGCCGGATTGCATTTTTAAGGTGGCACTGTAATTTTTAGAAGCATGTCAGTTGGCTAAACCAGGGCCTTATATTTCTGAACAAGGACATAAAATCCAGATTTTTAAAGAAAAGACCTCCGTTTAGTAAATGTTTATATACCTGGTTCCTAAGCAGCATAGTTTTACAAGATTTAACAATCTGTTATATGAACTTACTAGTATTTAAAAAGAAACTAATTTCTTTATTAAATTTACATAATGATTTTTCTGAACTGTTGATACAGCATTGCTTCTGCCATTCGGGTGAGGAAGAGCATTTCTATGTTTTCCTTTAAGCCTCCTTCACTGCTGCTGCTGTTGTTTTAGAAGCATTTTATTTATTTTGAGTTCAGTCAGGTGGTTCTCTCTGGTCTCGAAATGTGAACCGGACTGGGTGGGATACATATGGACTGTGCTCAGCCAGAGATGGCAGACCAAACCACTACTCCCCCTAAGGTGTGCCTCCTATACTGTTTTGAAATTTGTAAGTTTTTATTAATAATTTGTATATATAATGAGAATTACTTTTATATAAAAATAAGTAGAATTGATGTGAGGCTCAATTATTTAAGGAGAGTAATTTTTAAGAAGTTTTTCGGAGAGCAACTACAGGCTGGAGGAGAAAGTAACAGGGTTATGAGGCCTCACAAACATTGGTTCTCCCCAAAGCAGAAGAGTTAGTTTCTGGAGAAGCAGCTGCACAGGTTGGAGGGCTGCGCATGGAACTGGAGCTAGGAAGAAAGGTCTCCAGGTACTGAAACACGTCACACAATTGACCACCAGGGGCGGTAGTTTGTGTGGCTGCTGGTTTCACAGGCCTCCAGGTGACAGGCAGTGGGGATCAGATGCCTTGCATCCGCCCAGGCTGAGTGTAGCTGCCTATGTTGGTTTAAAGTCGTGGCATTGAGACCAGGAAGGTCAGAAGAGCTTCAGATGTTAGGAACTAGCGCCAAAGCATTAATTTATTTTTTATTTTCTTAAAATCTCATTGAAGGAACATTAAATCATAATATTGTGTCAGTTTAAGGTGAGCATTGTCATAAACCAACATCTGTAGACAGGTTTATCATCAGCAGTTCACTCTACCTTTTACCTCAAAGCCTTTATTTAACTGCTTTATTGAATGAAAAATAGAGGTTTTTTTCCTTATGATCTGAGTGAAGGAAAAGCACAATTGTACACATGAAAATAAAGACTGATAAAGAATGATCAAAAAACTGTATTTTGAAGACTAAGGCAGATTCAGCATTATCATTTAAGGGGCATAATTTCATATACCTAAATCTGAAAAGGATGAGATAGAATTATATTCCTTTGTCCTTTCTTGCCTGTTAAAGTCAGCAAGATTTATTTCAGAATTGTTATTTTCTAATACATTTTAAATTGAGGTAAATTGTTTAACAGAATATTAATATAGTATTTTCTGATAAATTTAAGTCTATCACAAATGTATATGGAAATAATTTTGTTTTACTTTGGTACATAAATGCATTTAGTTATTAAAAACAATATGATTCAGAATATAAATTTTTAATAATTTTTCATAATTCCACCATCTCCTTCCCAATTGACTTTGCAAATTCATTTCCTACTGACACACATAGACATGTATATATAGTTTTATTGCTTCATACTCACCTTTCAACTTGCCTTTTTCACTTCATGCTTTTTCCTGCTTGTAACTTTCAACAATTTGAAAGTATCAGATTTGTGTTCTGTCTAAATTTGATACCCCATACGTAAGCTTTCTTCTAGTAGGATCTATGTTTGAAGAAGTCCTAGGAGATAGTATATAGAATGATGAGTATTTCAGAAATTTCACATACTTGAACTGGTATTAAGAGCATGGGATGAAATGAGAAAAGGGAGCTTCAAGTAACAATAAAGATCAGCAAATGACCTTGTAAAATTACTTCCAAATGCTGATTGCTACAACTTTTTGGCCAAAAAAGCATATTGATGCCAACCACATTCAGACCTTGTAGATAACAGCTGATTTATGAAGTGTATAGTCCTTTTTAAAAAAAAAAAATATAAATGCTTTGTTCTCTTTATGCTGTAGTTCTGTTTTATGCTTTGGAATGTCTATCATTACTTTCTGGAAACTAATTCTAACAGGAAGGGCTGCTTGCTTTTTAAAAATGTAGAAAGAAAAACCAATAATTTGTGGACATGATGGTTATGTATTTTGACCATGATTTAGAAGCTACTGACCAGTTGTACACCGCCATTTTATTAAAATACAGGTTACAGCATTTAAGACTACAAATGAAGCTTTTATGGAGTGATAAACTGTTCTGCGTCCAACACTCCATTCTCCTCCTTGCCCGCCAAAAGAGCAATCTATAATTTGACTATGAATTTTCACTTTCACATAGTTGTTTTTCCAATTGTAAATTTGTAAACATTTTCGAAGTTGAATTTTCTGCTCATTTAATACATGAAAACCTATTTAGCCTCAAAGCTGAATGTCAAAGAGTTTTTATAGGTCTAGAAACTGTCATTATTTATAATGTAATCTCATTTAATGAAACTTTTTAGCACTTAAAAGTTTACTTTCTGGCTTGATTTTCTCAATTTTCAAAATTTTAATATTCAGTGATTTCACATGTGGGTTACATTTTCTACTCCATTATCTCTTATTTGCATGAACTATATATTTTGAAGCTTTTCCAAATCATTAAAGCACCAATTACATTTCTCTCACTCAGAGGCTTGTTAAATGAATAAAGTGATGCCATGAGTTTTCGTAGAGCTTTACGTATTGTTAATTGCCATCAATTAAATCTGTTGCAAGTAATGTACTATATCCTGTTAAACCTGACTTTTCAATTAACCAATCCTCCAAACTTCTCACCTTTCCTCTCCTTGAAGAGTAGTTTAAAGTGTGCTTATTTTCACCTGTGCAAGCCAGTGATCTCTGGCCCAGATGTTACTGGTCTAACAGGGAATCTGACCTCCAAATTACTGCTTCTTTTTACACCTTGTTGTAATTTGTGTGATTTAGTGGGAAAATACATGTTTCTAATTTTTTATTGCTTCTATGTGCAGACTACTTATATGAACCAATCAGTGTACATATATTATCACAAATCCTCACACTGTCCTTATGAGGTCATGCCCCTGTTTTATGCAGAAAGAGAGAGAGAGTTAGACAGGCAGGTTGCTGTCCAGAGTCACGAAACTGGTAGGAACAGAGCCAGAATCAAAATGCAGATTTAACAGCTGAAAGCACTTTTATTTCACAAACTGCTATATAAAAATTCAGTTTGGGCTTTATAATGAAAAGAGAACAGATTTAGAAGGTATTTGGTTTTGGAGACATTCAGAACCAATTCTGCCACAATTAGCTTTGCAAATTAACCTGTTCAGTTCTGTGTGAATTAATCTTCTGTATTTGCAAATCTGGATACCCCAGCTGACCTTCTAAGATTATTTTAAAAGTGAGATCAAAATATTATTTAAGCCCTTGCACTTCGCAGGTTTTCAAATAGAATCTGATAACCTCCAAGTTTAGACATCCTCTGATGAAAGTAGATGCCAGTATTACTGGTCAGTAAATTGTCTTTAATTAGCTTAAAAATTGAAATAGTTTGAATTTACTGTCCTGAAACAGAAGATACAAAGTAGAGTATTCCCATTGTGTTTTCTATTCTAGGTCTTTGGAAGGGTCAGATAGATTTCAATCCCAGCAGCAATGTAATTTGTAGTAAGGGTGTTTTCCTCTTTAATCTTTTGTTTTAATGCCATTTGGAGTTGCAAAAATTTCTGAAAGTTCTCATGCTGCTCAGGGCCCTCGGCTGGAAATTTGCTTTAGCCTATTGATGTGGTGAGCTGTTGGAAGATGTAGGAGTGATTGAGAATGAGTTGATATAGGAAATAAATGAGGTGTACACATATTTCTGTGACCACTAGAATTTTGAACAAGCTAACCAATGAATTTGTGAAAGTTTATTTACAAAACAAGGAAATTTCATTGACTGAATTTGTTCTTTTCTTCTTTAAAATTGTTTCTAGGATGCAGAATAGAAAACTGTGATTCTTGCTTTAGCAAAGACTTTTGTACCAAGTGCAAAGTAGGCTTTTATTTGCATAGAGGCCGTTGCTTTGATGAATGTCCAGATGGTTTTGCACCATTAGATGAAACCATGGAATGTGTGGGTAAGTAGCTTTTCATGCAACTTTCAAACTTCAACTTTTATTTTAACACCTGTTTCTTGAAAAAACAAAAAAAGCAAGCTGAATATATTTAAGGTGAATATATTTAACCAAACGACATGTTGGTTCTCTTATTGTTAATTAGAACTGATTATTAGAGTCTGCTGACTTTTGAGTCTTTAAGTATCCAGACATTGAAGAATCTCCTATGTTACATAATCTTGCTATAAAATTTGCTACTTGTACATTTGCTAGGTTAAACTACTTAAGTGTTGATAATTATTTGTATAATATATTGATTTCTTAATTATAGTGTTATTAATATTAGAGGAATTTCTTAATTATAGTGTTATTAATATTAGAGGAATGTTAGAGGAAAATCATTATGTTTAGAAGACAAACAACACTTTAAGCAGTAACACATGGCTATTCTATCACTTTTGTTGTACATTTTAATTCTGGGGTTGCTTGGTTAGCCATTTGTGTAAAAAAATCAGTTGGAGAAAAATATTTTTTTAAAGGAAAGGTGTAAGTAGGGATAAAGGAGAGTAGGCAGGCAGGCACGAAGAGAGAGGAGGAAGAAGCCTTTTTATTTTATTATTGAATAATATATATTATTAAATTATTAAATATTAAAATTAAAATCACTAGAAGAACATATTCAAAATGTTGAATTTACTCTTGAGAATCAAGACTTACACCCATTACAAATATGCAAAGAAAACACATAAAATTGTTGACATATATATGTATATATAAAGAATTCTATACATTTTCCTGAATACAAGTCTTAAACAGCTTTGAAAAATCTAAGAGTAACCACAGTGCCTAAGACCTTGAAATATTATGTGTGGACTTTGGGCCCGAGTCCTCTTCTGCAAATGTGAAGGGAACTTTCAGTGGTGAGTTTGATGAAGTTTAACTTTGCATATTTGTATTCTTATATTTCTTACCCCCATCCAAGGGAGTTGGAGGGTGGCTTCCTTTATTATTATCTGAACTGAAAAAGTGTTTACAGGAAAAACATGCTTTTTAAAAAATTAAACTTTTTCAAATATCTGACAGTATTAGTTTACTTTCAACCAGCAGTCATCTACAGCATTAGCTTAGGGAATAAGAACTACATACTGTGTTTTCTAGATGCCTGGAAAGAATTGGCAGTATCAAGAACTGCAAAGCAAACTCCTCACACTTCAAAATAAGACAATTTTGTGAAATAGTGAAAATAGCACACATTTGTGTATTTTTCGAGGGTGGACAGAGGAGCATGCAGAATTATCCTGTAAAATGTCTTCTTTTAGCTGTTGGATCTTTGAAAAATTATATGCCTCCGTGTGTTTAGAAATGGATGATCCCTTCAAAAAATGAGCTAAGATGCATATAAAAGAAGTTTTTCAACTAGTTATGAGGCAGTTGTTTGTTGTAGATAAAAGACGATTCAAAGAATTCAAGTTTCCAAAAGGCAAAGATAGGTCTTTGTGGGCCACACAAGTTAATGCTTTTGTACCTGAAGGTGGGGAGAGTGGAAAAACATTGCTCTACACAGTATATCTCAGTGAAACAAATGGCTATCAAATCGTTATCTGTATTTTTTCTTTAATCTTCATCAGAAGGATGTGAAGTTGGTCACTGGAGTGAATGGGGAACTTGTAGCAGAAATAATCGCACATGTGGATTTAAATGGGGTCTGGAAACGAGAACACGGCAAATTGTGAAAAAGCCCGCAAAAGACACAATACCATGTCCGACCATTGCTGAATCCAGGAGATGCAAGATGGCCATGCGGCATTGTCCGGGAGGTCAGTGCTCTCTGAATTCTCTTCCCCACTACCCTTCCTCCCCATACAGCTTAGCTCTCCGTGAAGGACATCTTATGATAATGTTGGTGAGAAGATAAAATTGCATATTGTGTTTATTTCGAGACAAATGCTTAAATTGTGAATATAAATATTTCACGTACTTCAATGGTACCTAGAAATTACTTGAAAAGAGTACATTACAAATAAGATTTCTAAAACAGCGTGTGTGTGTGTGGGTGTGTGTGTGTGTGTGTGTGTGTGTGCACATATCGGGTTTTTTTCTTTCTTTTTTCCTAATGTGCCATAAAGTTGGGAAAGCGAGTTCTTATGAAATCAGGTCTTTGCAGATGTTGCTCTGAAGGAAGCAGCCAACTTTCAGTTGAGAGGAGTTTATATTAGAAAGGTTTATGGAATCTGTAAAATCATCTGCATCATTACTAGTTGAAGATGACAACTTAAAACAAACTTCCCCAAACACTTTGGGGTGGGGATAAATGTTGTCTTAATGTTACCACAATTAGCTGGTTCTCTTTGTTTTGATAAAAATTTGTAGAAAACAGCTACTGGTCTGTGTGTGTTTATTCATGTCTTTGTAATTGTGATGATTTGCAGTAATTATTCTGTAATAACAGGATTAGGCCCATTTACAAATTAGGAGACGTGTGCATGACTCAGGTGCCGGCCTAAGCAGAGTCAGGATGTCGAAATGCTGCTCTTAATGCTGTCACTCCGGCTCTGAAAGCAGAATTGCTTGATAGTTTATTTTATCACTAGCGGATGCTGCGTCACCTAAGATGAAGTTGGGGCTCTTCTAGCTCACAAAATAGAAAAGCAAAAAAGAAGATTGTGTTCATAAAATTGCCCTGTAAAATAATCAAAACTTCTGTTTGCCTTCATTCTTGCTCTTGGTGCATAGCTTTTTAGCTTTGTGGCTAGAGCCCAGAAAGAGAATAGATATCTGCTTAAATTGGATTTGTATCCTTATTATGCTGCCTCATAGAGAATGCCTATGATCCATGGAGGAAGACAAAACTTTTAAGACTTGACTTCAGCCAGCCTTTGAGAACGATTAGATCCAGATTCTGAAGCTACTATTAAGAAAGCGGCTTTTCCTCTTGAATTAATTTTGCTTTTCTTTGCTAGGCCTTTGAAACCACGTTTTTTTGGGTCTGCATTTCACTAACAAGGATGGTTTTGTTCACTTAAACTGGGTATTTTTCAGTCAAAATATAAGAAAATATTTTCTTACAAAACTAATAAGCCACTTCTTGGATAGCTGAGAGCATTTAACCTGCAACCTTGTGCCTAAAAACAAACCTGATGTATTCAGGTATTGGAAATAAAGACTTTCTTTGTTGTATTTTGTTTGTATAACTAGCCCCCGCCCATTCCTCTTCCAGCAATGTGATCCCCCAATTGTGGTTCACGTTAATAGCAAAAATTAACCTGAAAATGCTCCTCTAACAAACATGCTTATGTGTAACAAGAGTCAGAATATTCCCTTTCCCTCCAAAACCATTTGACCTAGCCCCAGTCTTACTTGAGAAGTCTGTAGATAACAGTTAGATTGCTAACCTGCAATGTTTATTGTATTCGTATTTTTATGCTTCCAACCACAGCATATAGTCTTCATGGAATATAACTGGGCACTGTAAGCAACTTAAATTCTGCCCAAACAAATGTTTATGTATGATCTGCTAATATTCTCTTGTTGACAACTGAACCAGTAATGAACTCGCTGATGTAATTTGTACTTGAGTTTTATCAAGTGTTTATTAGGAGAGACCAGCTATCATTCTAGTGCTAGTGTCTACAGATTCACTTTGATAAGTGCAGTTTTGATAGAGTTTTAAGTTAGTTTTAAAAGTTTTTTTGGAATTAGTTTCATTGTTGGATAAAAAGGAAACTAAAATATGATTGATGATAAACATGGAAAAATTGCATGACAATAAAATAACTCCTACTTACAAATGTAGGAAATGAAAACTACAAAATTAATTTTGGAACTTGAGCACCAATTGGTAAAAATTGGCATAACTTCCAGTGGAGTATCCCACCTTGCCTCAGGTGAGAGAGGGAAAAGTTCCTTTTTTCAGTAGTTCACGGTGATTAATGGAAGAATGGAGAAGAAAACCACTTTATCCCATTTTACATCTTGATTTTATTTAAGTGATCTGCTTTGACAAACCATGCAAAAATGTAAGTCGTAATCAGGTTGGGAATACAGGCATTTTTCAGATCTTTTCAACATATGTATGGATTTTTCTCCTGTTGGAGCCAATCTTAACCTGATTGCACACAAAAGCAGCCTTAACCTCTTTCACACTAAGGCACCAGCACATTAACATCAGCTGCTTTCCATTATGGGAAGGCACACATTAGAGGTCAGCGTAACAGAATAGTCACTAAGTGTATAAGATATTACACTGAAAACTATTAAACAATGAGAAAAAAATGGCTGTAGGATTTAAAAAACAACACTAAAATGTACTATCTCATTCTTTCTTTGTTATGTGCTTATTTACTTTTTAAAATGGAAAGAATTTCTAGAAATATCCCAGGTGATGAATTTATTGACACTTGCAGTTAGTGTTCATTTTCAAGCTTTTCTTTTTGATTAGCTGTCTTTTCTTTCATTTCTGAGGATGTAATCTGTAGATTTCCTTGAACATTTCTGACACTCCTTTTTCTGGTGATCAGGAGATCTGGGTTTCTACACCCTGTCAACTCATTAATCCTGTGATCCCTGGCATGTCACTTAACCTCTCTCGGCCTTTGTTTCCTCATTTGTAAATTGAAGGTATGGGGCAGGTGATGTCTAAAGTCCAGTCGGCTGATTCTAATTGCCAAAAGATACAGGCACATGCTGTGGTGGTCACGTGAGGGGTAAAGAAGAGGCTTGGAAGCCTCAGAGCATTGTTTGACCATCAAAGAACTGAACATTTTTCCAGTAGCCGCACTCTGTGTTTGCCAAAACTTTTCTATCTGCAACTTTCACCCTTCTCCTTCTTCCTTCTCACAGGTAGTCAATCTCAAAGACTTAAGCAAGACTAAATCTTCCTATTATCTGTTGTTAAGCTACCAAGATAGCAGGAGGATGGAAAAAGAGAAAAGAGGGAAAAGAGGGAAGCATAAAAGATCATGTAAAAGAGAAAGATTGATAGTGAGAAAAAAATATTGACTAACACGTATAGGAAATAAGGGAAAAAATGGCTAGCTAAAATGAAGCTGTACTCATTGCAAATATAACTGAACTCATTCTCCTCCCTTTCACCACTGAGCATACTAATTAATTAATAGAATTAGTTCTATTGGGACTAATTTAGTTATTAATATATAGCCAGCATTAAATGGAAGGGATTTCAAGTCTAGACTATGTTGTACATTAGGTAATATAGTAACATAAAAATATAAAATGCTGTTCTATATTTAAATTACAACTGGAAGAACAATCTTAGTTGCTGAGGTACAAATTTGAATATGCTCATGGACAGGAGAAAATATCATTTGGAAGAAGTTATCACCTTCCACTCTTTCACAGGATTAACTAATGTAAGTTCAACTTAAAATATCTTATCCTCTCTGTATAGGTCTCCTTGTTATTTTATGTAAAGGCCTTGACAGCTAATCTTGATTTGCTCATCAGATAGTCATTGAATACTGTTTATGTACCAGTCATTGGTCTAGGCATGATTTGCTGAGTCATTATAGAACTTTTTCTAGTGTGAATCACCACAGTGAAGAAGTGGATGGATGTATAATTTTGTGTGAAGATGTGGGGTGTGGGGGAAAAAGCAGAATTAGGAGCAAGTATTTTACTTTATGTAGGTAGTTCAGGGAGATGGAAGAATTAATAACTGGATATATGATTGGAGATTTTTTAAAGATTAAGTGGAAAATTTAAGCTATTGATTCAGTGGTTATGTTTTATGAATATTACTGATTCTCCCACTACATATTAGGGATGAGGAAAGAATTAAGATCCAGGGAGACTCTGACTAGTCTCACAAGTAGTCCTCTAGTGCTAAAATCATCCTGTCTTGCCATCAAAGATATGTAAGTTTTCCTGTGCTCTTTCCTTGTTCAGCATAGTAAAAGTCAAAGATAACGTCATGATTGTCTACCATCAAAGTAAACAACTTTAAACAACTTCTCTCTCTATTTCGACCTGTTTTCCTTTTGTTCAACAAATACTACTTAAAAAAAACAACACCTTGATATCACTAGCTCCCTCCTAACATTTTCAGCTTGGAATAGCTAGTGAAAAATCCTAGAGAATCCCTAGAGAATGCCTAAGTGTTGACCACTGACTGTGATTCAGCTACGGTATTAGGGACTTGTTTAATTTTAGTGTCATTGGCCCTCAGTTTGTTAGGAAAAAAATGTGACTTCAAGGATTGTTCTTTATGTCCTTAGTCTTTCAAAGTCCGCCCTCCAGCTGTATCTGCCAGGTGCTGAGCCACACCCAGAGGCATCACTGCCTCTGACTTGTGCAGAAGCACCAGCCTCTGTGCTCCACCCCGACACCTAGTGACTCCATCCTTAGCATAGTGGTTCTCCTTCTGACACGTAAAAGTAATCAGACTAGTCAAGTCATTTAAGTGATGCTTTGCCATATGTTCCTATAACTTTGTCTCTTTTTGTTCATGGCTTCCTCAATTCCTCATACCGCTGTAACAATGAGGTACAATTCTTTAAGTCCTAATTGTATTTTCTTAGAACTGTGATAAAGTTTAAATACGAATTCTATTGGGGGAAAAAACCTACTAGATACTATTTCAGTTTAAAAATAACTTCTTATGAGAACTTCTTATGAGACATTACTTGACTGTTATTAGTTTTTTTTTTTTTTTAAATGTGACTTTTTACTTGGTAGGAAACAAAAGAAAATATTATTTAGCAACTTAGAACTTCAATCTCTGCAAACATCTACTTTTTAAAAGGCAAATAGTAACAGGACCTCTCTAATCTTTGTTTTTATATATAAGCCGACAGCGACATGTGGACTAGGTAATAGATAATATAACTAAAGATGGTTGTAGATTGTGCTGGATTAAACTAAGAGCAGGAAATAAGCACATTTTCGGTAGGTTAGGGTCAAGAAAATATGTTTTAGACATATGTTCTTTATTTCTCTACATTTTGTTTACATTTGAGTTGCAATTTATGTGGTCTGTTTTATACATGCCAACCTCAAGAGTAGTTTGAAAGGGAGAGGAGAAGAGAAAAAGCTCTTTTTTTTTTTTGAAACTTGTCAGGAATGTGAATATTGAAAATTTTTTATGAAGACAAAAGCATCTAAAAGGGGGTGAATTTTTGTGGCCCTTCTATTTGCTGTGCTAAATATTATATTTCCTATAGAATCAGTAATTTGTGTTAATCATGTTAAATTAAGTAAATTACACTATGTCTCTGGTACTCTGGACACTTGGAAGCTAATTGTAATGTTTCTTTTATATTGATTATAAACTGGAACATGCATTCGTAAGCAGTCATATTTTAAAAGGTAGTGTATAATTAATCTACAAAATGTTATTTAACAAAGGTCTACCTGCTTCCAAGCATGTCTCTTAGAAGCTAATGTGTCTGAAATTCCTTCTTCAGCACTCTTAACAATGAGTCTTCAGGTGGTATCTTGGGAAGTATTATCCTCTCCCTCAGCTCCCAACCCCATCACCCTATGTTAATATTTTAAATTCATTTCCTGGAAAGTGGGTAGGTGATAGCCATTGGCACCCCTTATTGTCGTGTTTTATTATTATTGTTTTTAGCAATGGTTTATCTAGGATTTACTATTTCTCATATTTCAGAGGGTAGTGGTCTGAGAAAATGGGGGAACAGAAATGCGGGCTTCAGTAGTGAGCATGGGAATTCATGAAATCTCTGAAGAGGGCACAGTTATGAGCAGTCATAGACACTGGGCCACTGGCGTGCAAAGCGCCAGTTTCATTTTGAACCTGCCCTGGTGCCAGCCTCGCTTGCTAGAGGGGCCAGAGAGCAAGAGGGTGAAAGAAACCACACCTTTATGCCATTCTCTACAACTTCCCATCTGGAATCTCTACTAGTCCCATTTAATTATAGTCTGGAGCAACATGTACTAGTCTCTTTTATGGGTACTTGTAAAAAGGGTTTCTCAATTACATGTGCCACCGAAGGCCCCACGTCCTACATGTAGCAAGTCAAGGACAGGAAAATTCCAAAAGGGCCTTTCTTTTATGAATTTTACACAGCAGTAAGCTACTCTGATCTTCATGTAAAATATATAAAACAATTTTTATGGCACTCTAAAATAAAAACAACTTTAATAGGACACACATGGTGTCAGTGGTAGATTCTCCTTCTCGCCTTGTACATGGAGCATGTTTTCTTCCGAGATAAGAAAGTTTTAGGTACACATCTCTTAATGGTTCCTTAGAACAACTTATTTTCCTTATCAGATACTTCTCTGATATCTTTAAAGAGGGTTGATAAGAGGAGAAAAGACGGTCTGTTAACTATTCCCATCAATCTTTCTTTCCTGCTGGACTGGAACTGAGTTGTACTCATGCATCTCCTCCAGCATCTGGAGGCAGAGAGGAAACGTTTTATGGGAAATAATGACAGAATTTTTACTAAAATCCCAGCATGACTCATGTCAGCATACAGAAGTAGTTAAGATGACAATAAGACTTTGTGTAACAAAGTAGGTAAAAAGGTTAAGGTGGCATCAATTATTACTGTTAATTTAAACTAAAAGTATAAAGGCAGTAGTGTTTTGTTTTACAATTGACCTGTTCACAGAAGGTGTGGAGCAAGTATTTGTGTCAGCATTCTTTTCTTGTATGTGAGGACTTTGTAAACTAGGTGTAAAATCTTTGAGCTGGTACAATCAAGAGGTTTAATAATTGATTTTATATTCTCATACCCTGCCTGTTACTCAAACATTTTAAGGATAATTTAATGTAAAAAGATATTTGCTAACATAAGGCAAAATAAAATTAAAAGATCAGAACTAGAAGAACTCATCAGAATAAGAGTTCTGGACCAATAAAGAAAATAGACCCTATGAGAATATGTGAATTGAACTAAAGTTTTGACCAGGCAAAGGGAAAAGAGTAGATGTGGTCCTGTCCCTGAGCATATTCAAACTGAAACCATCTTTAGGTAAATGGTTAATTATAGAATATAATATCAACTTAATTACAGTTCTTGGAGGAAAATAATTACCATCTATGCACATAGGTATGTGTATGTATACATGCATACCTATATATTTGCACATATACATATATGTTTATGTTTATATATACATATATACAGACACCTGTATGAATATCATTCATATTTCAGAGACTTTAAAGTCTGTGTAGGGAAGGGGCCTACTCATAATTGATAAAAATTAATGACGATTCCCACAAAAAAATATTCTAGTTCTATAGGGAGGCATGTACTAAGCATATTTCGCAAATGGGAACTCACATTGAGAGCAAAGAATAGTAACATGAACAGGGTTCCCCAACAACATCCATGCCACACATGTATGTTTGCAGAAGGCAAAAATCACCTTGAAATTATTCTTCAATGAAAGCTAAAGGTAGAATTATGGAATCTGACTCAATACAGGCATAGGCAATACTAAATCAAGACTTTTGATTAGTTATATTTAAACAGAATCATTCAGTAGATTTGTTTAGTGAATTTCGAATACATTTAGAGCATCATGGTACCTAGATAATCTAGAATATATGCGTTGGTACTGAGGGTCAGTTACCTTTGAACCTGCCAATAAGTTGTCTTTTCCACACAGTAAGATGTTAAGATACGGAGCTGCATATTTACATGTAAAGTTACTTCTCATGGTTATCTCAAATTTTGCACTAGTATTTTAAATAACTTTTGTGATTTTTTTCTCCAAGGCTGATCTTCCTAATTATTTTAATCTGTCAAAACTATTTGTTTTTTTTTTTTTTTTAACTATTTATAAGCATTTAATATGTATTAGGCATTCCTTTAGACTGGTGTTGTCCGATAGAATTAAAATCCACATGTGTACTTTTTTTTTTTTTTTTAAGGAAAGATGAAGGTAGGAATGAAGGTGAGTAGAGCTGGCAGTCAGAGACAGGTGGAAGATACATCTTTATTTTATCTTAGTTGTTCATCTTGGTAATCTGTCAAAACTATTTGATATGAGAGAACCACACGGATTTTCAGCAAATGCTTGCTGAGTTGAATTGGCTTTACTCAAACATGTTACAAATTGCCTCTTAATTTCTCTTTTAACCTATTTCCCCAAAACAACTCAGGCGGTAAATATTAGACTTGCGTTTCCACTGCATTCTGTAGGTTTGCCACTGCCATGTCTGTAGGTTCATCAAAGGAATTGTATAAATATCTATTCATTCCTGTCTTCTCAAGAAATGGGCAAATTGAGAGTTCAGAGTGATAAAGAATTTATAGTCTAGTTGGAGAAGAAGAAAATGCATATTACAAAATAAAAGAAGCAAAGTTGAATTTATAAATGTGTAAGTATTCTTATAGGCTCTGATAGTATAGGAATAAGTATTTTTTTTTTTTTCCTGTTCTGGCTAAAGAATACTTCCCGAAGAGCAAAAATTAAATTATAATGAGTGGGGTGGTATGGAAGACTTGTTAAAAAGGGAGATTATTTTAGACAGAGCATTGTAGGGAAAGATGTAGACACCAAAGTGTGCCTCTTGTGTCCAAGGGAGGAGGGCAGAAGAGCCTTACAAGCTCAGAGTGTAGGTCACAACAACAAAAAATGTTGCAGATGGACTGGGAGCTGTTTTTCCGGAAATGACTGAATTTGGGTTTGAATTTTGCATTATACTCATTGGAGAGCGATAGGGGTATTTTTGAGCATGAGGGGGAGGTGGTTGAAGATTGTTCTGGGAAGGTGTGAGATTTGGGTCAGTGCATTAAATAGAGTCTGAGTTTGGGAGAATTACCAGGGAATACTTATGGGTTTTGATGTTTATGCATTTTTCTGTTATTTTTGCTTTTTTAAAGAGTGCAGGATTTTATCTCAACATGCAGTCCACTGTGACCCCTGTTTCTTTTGCTGCCAACTTTCTAAGCCAAGCCATTTTCCAGCTTGTACTAGTGCAGTTTATTTTTTTTTAAACTAGGCTCATTTTGCATTCACCCTAACTGAACTATTTTCGCTTTCTGTTACTGCCATTTGCCACTTACTACCATCCTTGGATGTATTAGTCCCTATTATGAGATTTAAAATGTCAGTCTTTTCATTAACCTCCCTTGCCAACCAGCTTGAAATACTCTGAAAATTTTAAATATGCAAATTAAACATCCTTCATGGAAGAATTTGACTAAGTGAAAATGATTAAGAGGGGAAGGCAGACTGTAGAATGACCAAAAATTGAAAAAAAGTGGGTGTGTCTAGTCCATCACTTATGTAAATAGACAAAATCTATTGGAAACTTCATGTGTCAGGAAGCAAAAGTGGGGCATTGAGGCAAAAAGATTAAAAATAGGCAAAAGAAAGAAATTAGAAGACAAAGAAGTTAAAACCTGGTAGTAACATATCAGGCATATTTTATGAGTCAGTTTAGTTACCCAAGTCATAGAAAGTAATGACCTTAAAGTCAGGAGTGTGAGGACAGGTGCATAATAGATTCAGTAATGGATGTTGCTTCACTGAAGCTAAAGACATTTTTGATTTAGAAATTCAATTTCTTAAACCCATTATGTATCAGTAATTTAATCTTGAGGAGAGAGGGTGGGACTTAGAAGAGGAAAGAAGCTCTAGAGCCAGATTTGGGAGTTTTTCTCATCTCGATGGGGCCCTAGCAGGGAAGGATCTGACCTCTTGCCCTGGTTAAATGAGAGTCACCTTGCTTTTTTTCTCATATTTTGGGCATTCTGCTTGATCTTTTCTTTGATAAAAGAGCTTATTTTCTTATAAGGTAAAATTCCAAGATGCAGTCATTTACAACCTTCATTTATATGTTGGAAGCAAAGGTGCAGAGAGACTTTGTGAATTTCAAAAAATAATTGTAGATGCAAAGGCAGACTTGGTTCTTGTGAAGACATCAAGCTGAAAATTCTTTCCCTATTTAGCCTCTCTATTGTTCAACCCAATAAACCCTGGATACTCCTCAGAGGTAATGCAACTGGGATAGTTCTTGCTATCGTGTTTACATCCTCCATGGTTGTTAGTCTTTTATTTCTGTAGTTTTCTCTCAATATGGCATGAAACTTATTCTGGAATTACTAATGGACAAATGGAAAATCCTCTTGAACTAGTTTACAGTTTTTCATTTGGATGTACAAATTATGTACAATTAAAATAGTATGAATGGTAGAGAAGTACATACTACATTCTAAACACAGTTTGAATTCCTCTTAAACTGTCTTTTTTATTGTAGTAATTATTCCACACATTAAAATAATTTCCTATATAGAGGTTCCCCATTTCTTAGATATATTTCAATGCACCCATCCTCCACCAAATCACCAAGTATTCTTCCCCATGGTCCAGTGGGCTCCACCACCATTTGCCCCTGCCCACCCCATTCCCATTTAGTAACCTCAGTTCTGTTGCAAATGTTTCAGGGTTGGCTATGTTTCATCTATTTCTTTGTTTTACCTATTCAGGTTCCACCTAGCAGTGAGGTCATCTGGTATCTATCTTTCTTCATCTCTTTGACATTTTATTCAATAGGTATCATCTTCTCCTGTTTCTAGGATAAAACTCTGGCAGGTCTTACATCTTTCTAGAGTTCTTGGTCACTTTTAGTTTAGAATTTCCTGTCCAGGATAGTCACTACACTAGAAACTTGAATTAATAATAAATCTTGGATTATTATCTTGGACTTAGAAAATGTACAGCAGACTTGAACTAATATGGTCTACTTTTCAAAAGGACTCTTTCTTGAAAATTATAAAGGAAATGTACCTCTGATGAAATTACGTGAGATGGTTAAAAAAGCAATGGCATGCTAATCCCTGGAAGATGTGTAGATGCCCATTCCTTTCTCCCTCTCTTCTTTTCATCCTTACATCAAAACCTGTAGTAGGAAACCACATTCCTCCATCTTGCATGTGTGTAAACATTTCTTGTATTCTTGTATTTTCATGTTGAGAGTGGTATTGCTAACCCGAGTAATTTAAAGTAATTTCTGCCTCAAATATCAAGTATCTGTTGCATTTCAGCTCTTCCTCTATTTGGTATAATTGTCAGCTCTACGCTTATGGATTGACCCAACACAGTTATCAAATATGGTTTGAATTAAGAGTTATTTGGCCAGCTCCTGTAGCATTGTTTGAAGCAGTGCACTTCATGTTGCAGTTCCCAGTTTGCTTCTACTTTATCAGAAACATAAGACCTGTGTATCCCAGGAACCACTATGTGAAATTTTCCACCAGGTGGATGACATGTGAGCATATCTAGTTGCAAAACTATAACATCAGTAGTAGCCTAATTTGAACCATTCCTTTTATAATAGCTTACATTTATTAAGAACTTACTTAAAGGAGTTCAAACAAGGGTGGTGACCTCGTAAGCACCCATATTTTAAAACTTTTTTTTAAAACCATGCAGCCCTGAAGTTGTTCATCTTCTATGCGATGCTCAGTGCTTAGTAACAAGTGATTCCACAATCAGTATAATGCAACGACTACGCAATGAAAGATGATTAGAAATTCAAAATATTTGATCATTTATTCTCCATGTGTGTGTGCGAGGGGGATGAGAATTCACGATTTCAGCACTGTACTGAGGAAATGTTCAATGTTGTGCTAGGAATTTTGTTTGACAGTTGTCACATTGTTTTCATTGTCTGTTCTTTTCTGTTTATTTCCTTGCTTCTTAAGCAGCCTGATGAAATCTCATCAAGTAACTGGACTGAATTTTGATTAGTACCAAGCTTCTTTGATGAAATCTTTGGAAGCCGACTTTATATGGCTTTAATGCAGGCATTTTCTGTATTGAGAAAATTAGTGCATTTGTCCGCTACTGGAGAGAGAAGCCCAGTAAGAACAAAGATAGCTCAAACACACAAAGTCACTATAATTTAAGATCATTTTATAGTTTTGTTTCAAAATTAGCTGGTCTGGGCATTCAGATGTTTTTCTTTTCATGTTTTAGCATCTGTTCCTTTTAAGAACTACAATAAGAAAGAACTGTTTGCCAAAATACCTACCTTCACCCATGAACTAGAAAAAAGAAAATATACATTTCTGTTGTCCAGAAAAAAGTTTCAATCTTCCATTACCTGGATTCTCCTAAGATGGGGGTGAGGGGGAGTCGTGGGAGGGGCAAAATATTATAGTACTTTAAACACAAAATATTATTGCATTTTATCCACAAAGGAAAAGGTTGAGTTTGAAAGTGGAACTGTCTAGTGAGATTTCAGGCTACTACTTCTGTAAGGAAGTCAAAGAATTTTGGAGTCAAAAGACTCCCAAATTTAGATCTTAATTTCAGATATTTGTGTTGTAGAGGAAATTAAACTTGCTGAAAGTTGTATAATTCAATTATGTGCAAACATTGTTGTATCTCATAGGAGTCATTATGTAGCCAGAATTTCAAGACATTTGGGTATTAGGTCATGGTACTGCAATAAGGTTTTCAGAATGTTCACATAGACTGAAATAAGGCAGTTAGCAACACAGTAATTCCCCACTCTGAAAAAAGGAGGCCAGTGGTACATCCCCCCTCAAAACTCTTACAGATGATGACTATTTAATTGAAGGCAGATATTTGAAGTCAGTCCTATGACATTGAGAGAAAGCCATATTTGTTACATGTCTTTAAAATCAAGTTTTTGTGCTTTTATATAAAGTTTCAACTGCCTTTCTCTTTCCATGGGATGCATCAATGAAATATTTTTCCTTGGTCAGTTTTCAATGGGCAATAACTTACCTGATTTACTAATCACTAAAAAGAGTTTACTTCTTTATTTTATTACATTGTTTGTGGAGTGTTCAATCAAGGACTACATCTGAATTGCAACATTATTGACTAGACTGAAAAACCAAGTAGTGTTCTATATGTGAACAAAATGGATAAACAAAATACCCTCTCATCAGTTAGGTTTACTTATGTTCTGACTGATGCCCATGTCCCGTGGAAATAAGCATTTTTCAGAGAGGGCATCTTAGGGTTATTTCATTGTGGTTTGTAAATTTAATTGTATGACATATTTTCAGTAATCAGTGAAATATCTGGCAAGGGCTATCTTAATGGATTTTACAAATGAAGGCCCTAAAGTACAAAATAAAAAATGATCCACATTCATTGTAGTGTATAGAAACTGCCTTTAGGTAAATGACTTCAGAATCTTCTCTTTGTTATGGTGATATTTACAGGGATGGGTATGTGGGGGACTCTCACTTATTAGGCTGCTGCAGCTGTTAAAAAACATTATAATTTAGACCAAGGATCTCTTGAGGCTTTTGTATATCCAGATTCCCAGACATGATACAGTCTGATTGAAAAGGCTATCACAGAAGATAGGCGAGTGACAGCTCTGGTCTCTGACATATTTTTTTGGATTCTGACTGCTCTATGTTTGAGCTCTAGATGAATCACATGTATTTATTACAGAGTGTGGGTATGCTTGATGCCTTCTTGGTATAAGGGTTCCCTGATCCAGAGGCTTGAAGTAAATAAAATATGCATTTTTTTCATTATAATAGGTATTTTCTAAGTCATAAACTGTGATGAAGTGAATCAAGTTTTGAAAAAATTTTACAGCTGCTACTACTTGAGCAAGAACCAAATGCTGACATCAGACACTACAGAAAAATATTGTTGAAAAGTTCATAAAAGAGATAGGTTAAACCTTTCTAAAAAACAAACAACTCTCAGAACAGAGTCCTGATTGGTATTTTCATCAACAGCTAAAACAGTGCGGAGTATTGAATCTTCCAATTCATTTATTTGTTAAGAATTTTCCAATTGCTTTTTCAATTCCATGAGTTTTCTTTCAACATTGTGCCTCTATTCTTCATATTTCCATGTGACTTTTAAACAATTTTATTTTTATTTGAAAGTTGAGTTTTAATAAAAAATATTTTTATTCAGGACATCAAGTCCTTTTTTCTTTGATACCACGACTCTCCATTGCTTGCTAGACCCAACTTCAGGAGGGAGTTTGTTGAGGCAGATGCTAAATGGCTTTGAGCCAAGAAGCTCTGAACTCTGCCTGGGCTGCACAGATACTAGGAGTTAAAGCTTTCCTAAGAGAAACAGACTATCTGCTATCTGACTTTTTAATTAGAAAACAGCTTAAGTCCACACCTCAGTGTCATCTCTTGGGACTCCTAAACCAGAATCTAGGGTAGCTTTACCAGTGTTTTTCTTGTTTAAAACATGCAATAAAAATGTAGAACCACAGCCATGGGAGAGATGAAGGGTAAGGGGGTGGGTCTCATGGGATTGATAACAGGATTAGAACTTTGTGGAAATCATTTGCATTTCTGGCTAGCATCTGTTATAAAACACAGTTAACTTGGCTGGAGCTATGAAATCTGATGTTTTACATTTCAAGTCCCTTTTAGGCAAAACCTAACACTTCAGCTGCTAAGCAGCAGTGACCACCTCTGTGAAAACTTGACATTCCTTAGTCCAGGAAGGCCTGGACTAGGAGGAGAGGAAATCCATTTCAGGTAAAACTTTAGCCAGTTCAGTGACAACTGGCAGAACCCCTTTCAAATTTTTTGTAGATGAAATAGAAAAAAATGCTACAGTAGAATCAAAAGGTGTTAGGGTAAAGATAAGCTCCAACTTTGAGAAAGCCGTGTTCTATGATGTTTCCTTTAGGAGATCTATTTGGATGTGTTATTTCTGAGATTTCCTTAGAGTAATCTCTAGTTCAAAGATGGCATTCAGTCACCGTAGTTTTTTCAGCAGGGATACTGTCCAGTATAGAACACTTACCTAAAACAGGCATTTTATTGGTAAAACAGCCCCACAAAAACCAAGGAATCATTTTATTACCAAGCTCATAGTGTTCATTAGACTTTGAGAGTCTGGGTGTTTTATTTCTTATGTTAATAGAGTGTAGGCAAGGTGCTTACAGTTCATTTGGCATCTTTTGTGTTGTGTTCTCTGTCCAGTCCAGAGGTTCTTCATAGGTGTCAGTAATACAGAGGTTACAACATGTTTTTTGAAATGCTATTTCTTTACTTTCAGCATTTCAGGCTATTTTCTTGCAAATGTTCTCTATTTGGTAACTGAACAGCAAAAGAGAGAGAAAGAAAAGAACAAAAGCAATGGCCTTAATGCTAATGCTGGTTTGATTAATTTAAATGACCTTTCATTATAATCATCCCATTGCACACTCTGGTTTAGTAACTTTCTCAGTTTTTTCTCTCCCGGTCTCTGCTAAACAGTTTGTATGGATCAACTATACTACCAGGCCATCAAATGTATTCAATTTTGGAAACAAACACTTCATGGTTGTTTAAAAATCCTGAGTATTCACATGGGGAAAGTGTGGGAGGTTTCAAGTTTCTGAAACATTCTGCAGAAAATGAAGTGATAACAGTTCCTGCCGGTGGCCATATGACTCAATAATAACTGAAAGAAAAAAAAAAATGTTTGTTTAGGCTTGGTCAGAGTTAATAACAAGCCAGAGTTGTAATCTTATTTTTGCTCACCAACATGTTTCCTTCCTCCACGATCCCTTTCCTTGTCTTCTGTAGTCACGTTAGGCTTTCCTGAGACCTGGCTTCCCTCTGGAGAGAGGTTCAAACATATTTTCTGCTGATTCAGGCTCTGCTCTGATTCCTACCATTCATTCAAAACAATAATAGCAATCTCTCAAATCTGTTGCCATCATACAATGTTAGCCTGTGTTGTGTCAAAATGTGGGTAGTGTTTGTGGTAGGTGGTCGGAGGTAGATATTTTGAAGGTTTTTATATCCATTCCATGACTTATTGTCTCAGTTCATCAACATGCTTTGCTCTCAAACTTTGCAGGATACATTTGGCACCAATATGTGCTAACATGAGCTTTTGTGTTTAAATTCCTTCCTAGCTTGGTTGGCCAGCTCTTTATTTTATTTCGGACCATAAGGCACATCTGTCACCTGTCTCCTCAGAGGTTATATACCTCTTGGGAGGGACTCCTTACTCAACCTCTGTGTTGTGTTTAGCTTCCAAATACTTTTCATGTTCTATAGCCACAATCAGGTGAACCACCTGATTTTTAATCTATTTGTTTGAGGGACTAGGGAGTTATGGTCTGCTTTATTGTATTTATTTATTTTCACTAAGTGGGTGGGATATTACAGCTTTAATAAATGACTTATTGTGCTGATAGAGTGTGGGTAGAGTCTGTATATTTTGAAAAGAAAACCTTTTCATTTCAATATGTTAAGTAATTCTGCAGGAATTCATAAATGAAAGGTTTAAGATACTATATTTTAAGGAGGTTCCTGAAACATTTGCCTAGGAAAATGATAAGCAGTTGTAAAATAGCAGAAAGATAAAATAATTTGAACATTTTGGGTTAATTTTAAATTCTTCTGAATAGTTTCAAGTGCTGACCTTCTGAAGAGCTGAGTGTAGAAATAACTTACTATAAATAGAAGCAAAATATTAATAAACATAGCAAGACATATAGCAAAAATAAATTATGGGGGAGTGACAATGAGACTTGATTATATTAACTGTTTTACTTCTAATTTTTAACATTTAAACTTAAAAGGATATGAAATTTTAATGTGATGAAAGTATTGTCTAATACAACACTTCTAAACTTCAATTTAAGCAAACATACAAGAAATATTAATCTTTATGTACTTCCTTGATTTATATTCCTTCTGAATATGCAGGCATGAGGAAATGAATATTATCTTAACAGGGCTGCTAAAGCGGAAAGGAGTTCACCCTATAACTCAGGAAACAAATTGATTTGGTAAAATATAAAGGTATTAAAAAGTTTGGGAATAGCTTTACAGAAAAGTCATAATGAAGAGTTACACATTTAGACACCCATTTTGGTGTCTCACCTATGAATTTCCTTCAGTTCTTTGATGACCTGGCATCTTCAATTGATGCCAACCTGTTCCAACTTCAATGCCACCACAACCTGGGTTCTACTAGTGGCTGCCTGCTCCATTTGTTTCTATTTTTTTTTAACCCTCAAATAGTAGGAGCTAGAACAGGAAAGGGTAAAGAGAGCAAAGGCAAAAGCTTTGCAGTTGGGACAGTCCTGAGATGGTCTCTCCAGGGCTGTCACTCATTGGGTCTTGGACCCATCTCTGATATTATTTTAGTTTCTGTAAATTGGGGACAGATTATCTAATCTACTTTGTTGATGAGATTTAAAGGAGAGTGTTCAGTGTTGATACACAGCTGAACTTTGCCAGGTGTTTAGAGCTTTGTGAGTATGCTAACTCTTTTAGCTGACACTGCATGGCTTGGTAGGACAGTAGACGTCTTCGGCTTCCAGAAAGTGTTACTATGCCAAATTACTTATTCCTTCTGTTAGACAGGAAAACCTAAGTCCTTTTTTCATGAGGTACTAAGGGCATCATTCTGCCTTCGGAAGATTGGGTGTGTGTGTGTGTTCTGACTTTTCAGTGCTGTGTCTTCTGATCCTTCCCACCTGCTAGGGCTCTGTTCTCACTTGCTTGGGCATCGTCTCTAATTTCTGCATCTGGAAACCCAGACATGGTTTCCCCCCAATCTTTACAGTTCTCCCAGGAGGATAAGGATGTCTCACATATCCAGGACCCAGCAGAAAGCCATGAGGTTGCAAAATTCAAAGGTGAATATTTAGATTATATTCATCCATCCCATCCTAATCTCAGAATGGTTATCTTTGGATTATTAATATATATTATCTGAAACTATATAAAATAATATGTATATTTTTGCCAAATGCATTTCCAAAGGAATTGTATTATCATCAAAGTGTCTCATTCTAAATACACCTTGAGGGAACCATTTTATATTTTAAAACATAATTTTTTATTTAAAAATACTGTTTTCTGTTGTATTTGTTTATTAATGAAGGTGACCCCCTCCCACTTCTTTGTTTACTAGTTGTATTTCCACTTTTGTGAATTGTCTTTGTAACCTTTCCCTATAATAGACAAAGAACAAATGTCTTCCTTAAGAGGAAAAATTGAATATTAAAAAATGATGTGGTAATTGTAGTTTTTAAGATAAGGATCCCTTCCACAATGGCAAAGAGTTTTTAAATGATCACAATTGGATATTTAAAACTAGTTTATCTGTTCCAAGTATAAGTTCTTTCATTCTTAGATGAACTGAAATGAGTACAAAGTTATACCAAAACTGCTAATTTTATAACCTGGTTTTCTGTACAATAATAGTTTAAGCTTCTGTTCTTCTAGCTTTCTAAGTTTTGAGTGATGCCAATAGACAAATAGAACTAAGGTCATGTTAGCTTCTTTTTGAAAAGTTATTTTATGAAAATAAATTTTAAAACATTTCTCTGAGGTAAAACGTGATATAGTTATTCCCCTAGAAATCTGTTCATGGATTTCAGCATTTTTCAGAGTTGTTAATGAGGTGATACTTAAAATTTTCTTTATGTAAATATATATTTTGTATATGGATGATAAATTTGAGAGCAGCATATTCATGAACATGGAAGTAAGTGAAACAATGGATCACTTAAATACATTTTATATAGCATCTATGCAATCTCTTTGGCCAATTTCTTTTCAAAAGTTGATTCTTTTATGTTAATTTCTATTTAACTTTATAGCAGATCCAACATGTACATGGGCTGGATCAAATCTTTTTATAGTGGTAGTGAATGGCTATGTAAACTCAGCATTAGTTCAGAGTGGCTCAGGCGTGTGTAAGTGAAGACTTCATGTGGGACAGTGTACATGAGCAGGTGGTATCATGGCTCTTAGTCATTCGGTGACTGAAGAGCATAGACAGACTCAGGGAGATAGACTTGAGCTCTGGTCTTCTGGAGAGAGAGATGGGTCTGTCTCTAGAGTTAGCTATACTAGCATTGAAGGGTATTCAACTCGTTAATTACTGTCTTGCTGGTCATCTCCTTTCTCTAGACCTTCAAAATTTTCCACACCCAATTCATTCAAAGTTGAAAAAGCATAGACCAGAGAGGCAGAAGTACTTTTACAGTCTCAGATGCTCCCTTGACCCAGCTTGGGGCTCCTATTACTTAGCTTTTTCTCTTTACTCTTATTTGGCACAGCAGTTCTTCTTAAACTTGACTGTTCTCAGAATATGATGTTGTCTTCTCCTTCTAACAGAAGTGAAGTAAACTACCTCACCTTTCTTCCTTTCTGTTTATCATCAAAAATTGTACCTACTTACATATTCTCCTAGAAGAAATGAACCTTTTATTTCATGGTTACCTGGTAGTCCTCAACATTAGTCCTTTTCTAGGAGGACCTAGTTTATCTATTACAACCTTTCCTTTATTATATTTTCCTCTACCAGCTTCCTCCTGTTGCCTTCATAACCTAAGGCCCTCACCACATTTCTAGCTGGTTGCCCATATCTACTTCAAATTCAGAAGATCTATAATGACTTGTAATTCTCCTTTCAAACATCTCTTCCACCAGCTTGGCCCATTTTAGAGGCTGGCATCACCTCCCTTCTCACTTGGGCCACAAACTGAAAATCATCCAACACCCTTCTATTATCTTTATTTCTCACATCCATCTGGGCACCAATTGCCCTGGATTCTACCACCTTAAGAGCTGGTTTCTTTCTCTCTCTCTCTTTATTCCATCCTACTCTTTCTTTTCTTTATCCATCTTGATTAGTTTAGTGGTTTCTTGACTGATTTGTTTTTGTTTTCTGGACCAACTCCAGAAGAGTACTTATTTGTATAAAAGACTAAAATATTTTATTCAAAATGGTATTACCTTGAAACAAATATATACCTCTATTCAAATGTTACTGACATTTCAAGTTTTACTACTAATTTACATGTTCTTTCTCTTAAAAACACATGATGCCTTCTTTCTGTCATTGTGTTCAACTCACTCTAAATTTCCAGTCAACTGCTGGTTTCATGTTAGTTGTTAGGTCCTAGTTTTATGCAACTGAACTTCTGCATATTTAAGTCTATGTTTCTGGATTTTATTTTTCTATTTTTAGTACAAATATTTGTTTCTGTGACTTGATACAAACAAATGATTCAGTTAATTTTGTGAGCGCCAGGCATCTAAACATAAAGTAATGTGGAGTGATAACATTCATGTGTTTTGACAGCATTTAAAGGGAAAATAAAGAAGGCTTGTGTCAAAAGTGTACTGCAGATCTCAAATTACCAAGGGCATTACTGGACTTTGGCTATCTTGGAGCCATAAGTACTGCAAAGCTATGATTTGGAGGATATATGAAGAATAAAGACCCACTTTATATTAACATTTCTTTGTACTATAAAGGAAATAGCATTAATTTGAAGAGAGCTAGTTTATACAAAGTAAGTCTTGTCCATTGTTGGTATCAAATTTAGCACAAGATTAAGAATAATTAAGTAGTTTAAACTTTAAAGTTGTGTCTTGTAGCTAGCTTAATTTCATGCCACAGGTTTTTACGGGCGCCATCTAAACTTTTTTATTCACTGGCAAACACTATTAGGTCTCTTCCCAAGGAGAGGAATGCTGGATTTTTATGTATGCCCTGAAAAAAGTTAGCACAGTTTGGTTAAAACAGCTGCCTAAATGATGAGAAATAGATTGTAAAATCCTACTTGGTAGTGTAGCATGTCAATTAATTAGGTAAGAATTTGAACCATATCAAACAGTCATGGGATGAAAAATGACAGACAGTGGTCAAGCCAAGTGTCTGGTAATCAAGTCAATCTCAATGCCTGACTCTGACGTTGATCAAGGGGATAACAATTCGGTTTCTCCAAGTGTGAGATCATAGCTGTGTATTTAATATGGCTTTATTGCATACCCATTCTGAGTTAGATGACTTATTATAGGGATCAAGCAACATACTTTAAAATCATTACAAAACCAAGACTGTATAATTTTAGTGAACTGGTGTTTGTTATTCAGCTTTGTGGTTCAGAATGCATCTGCATATCATGAAAAATCCTAGTGGCAACATGGTGAGATGAATGAACTTTATTAGGCCAGATGTATCAGTGGACTTAGAATGTTCATCAACAGTTATTTAGCAACTGAAGGAGCCTTGCTGGAATTGGGGATGGTGGAAAAGTATTGTAATTAGAGTGACAGAGATCTGGCAAATAGAGTCTATAAAGTTTAAATCCTCTTCCTTTATCTTCCTAATTCCTTCAAATGTAGTTTTCTATAGGCCACTTCTACTTTATTTCTAACTCTCAAAGCTCTTATATAAGTAGTCATTACAACATATTGTTTAAGAGTAAAATCTCAAAGTTTCTATCCTGGCTCCTTTACTTAGTAGCTTTGAAACTTTAACAGTTATTTCACCTCACCAATTTTTAGTTTCCCCTTTGTAAAATTCTGATACCTACCTCAAAAATAGTAAGGAATACTGAATGTGTCAATAGATGTGAAAGGCTTGGCATTGAACTTGGATACCAATTAATGTTAACTAATGATAGAATCATGCCAGCCCACTGACAGAATACAGATGAAGTCATCTTTATGGGGCTGATCTAAAGCAAAGAGAGTATCAAAATAGCACAGAACACTTGAAATAGGTAGGACAATGGACATGTATTTTCTCTAAATACTATAGAAGAATTGGAGCCTTGCAACCGCTGTTAGCTACTTTTTTTCCTCTTCAACAAATATTTTGCCAATAGCTGCTTTAAATATCAGAATAAATACAGATGGAATTGTTTTGCTCTTCTCTTCAAAGTAGAGAACCTATGGAGAAAATATGAAAAAAGATGAAATTTATATATCTTCTACATTTTCTAAGGTCTAACTTAGACATTTGTAAGGTGAGAGAGAGTGAGAGTTCTAAACAGTCCTTTGGAGATTTTGAAGGCTTAATTTTATGTTTTCTACCTTTGCAAAAACTGAACCAATTTATCTGTATAATCTCTTCAAGGTTGTAGTTATTGAAAAATTTCTCCCTGTGTTCTCTCTATTCTTAGCCGAGAGCAGTTTGCACATTATTTGCTTACTTGGGTGCTGTTCTGCGAGTTCATGTATTTAAAGCTTGCGAGCGGGCCAAGCCACAGGATCTGGCTGACTTTCAGCTGCTAAACAGGGGGCATGTAACTTGCCATTGGTCCCCAGCTGAGAGAACTGTGGATGCAATTTTGTTTTGGTAAACATCCATCCTAAAATGAATTTATCTCCTCTACACGTTTGTTTTTCTTTTGTTGTGTGATCCTCACTTGGTTGGAGATGAGTACTTCTGTTGTGTTACTTATCTTCTCCAGACAACGAAAAGTTACTTTTGTGAAGCTGTGTACGTCAGAGGTTGTAAAGTAAATCCACTCCAAACCAGGAGTTTACTAACCATCAGAGGTAGAAAGAACAACTTCTAGTACAAGTCAGAACTCTTAACAGCAGGAACAGCATAGTCATGACATGGACTTACAATAGTATCAGGACATGTGGTCAGACCTCCCTGTGGTTCCGATCTGAGTTTGACTGTTTCCTGTGGTTTGTTTAAGGAAGGCTAAGAAGATCTATTCTTGCTCCTTTGGTCACCTTGACAGTCTCTGTTGTCATCCTTGCTGTCTAGCACTCCCAACATCATTCCCTTCTCCTCCTCCTCCTCCTCCACCACCTCACCCTTATTCAGTGCTTACTATGTTCTATAAATGAGGCTAAAACTTTATTTCATTTTCTTGTTTAATCATAACATCAACAATATCTAGTAGGAACCATTGTTTTCACATTTTATAGATGAAACACTGTAGCTTAGACAACATACCAGCTATGAGGCTTGTATAAATTAAATTGGCAGAGCCAAGATTTAAACCAAGGGTCTCAGTTTCTAAAGAGTATGTTGTTAACTTCTATGCTATGTTGTTTTCCTGAACTAAGATGATTATTGGAAAGTATTCACTTTAGGAACTCACCACTTTTAAATGTTCCATATATAAAAATTTGGAATGGCATTTCTCCCAGTTGTATTACTTTTATAGCATGCAAGTACTTATAACAAAGGGAATCAAAAGGTTAGGCTAGACGTTGTATTGGAGAAATTGGTACATTATTTGGCAAGACTAAAATTTTAATCTCTTATTTAAAATAAATATAACACTTTGAAAATACAGTACATGTTTTTATAAAGCTAATTATTTATGCAAACTTTGTCAGCTAAGCAGTACATTTGTTAACTATATAATTTTTAAAAGGGGAAAGGATGATATAAGGTTTAAAGAACAAAAGACTCCATGGAACCTGTTGGTCAATTATTTTTCTGAGAATTCATTTAAATAACCACAGAGAGAATTTGGAGTTGGGTAAACAAGACCTCCTTGGTAGTTACATTTATTAAGAATACTTAAGTTTTCTCTTTGGTCTCTAAAACTGTTCTCAGAATAAGTGGATGTATACAGATGGAATAGAGGAGCCTTCCAAGTCTTATCCAGAACTGTGATGGTTTTGGTCCATACTGAATAATTCTGATTATTTATGGATAGGTTTAGAATTCGGCATTTGCCATTGTTGTAGATAAAGCAGAATTGGATATGGGAGCTATGCAAACTATAATTGTATATTTTCTTAACAATACAATGTATTTGAACATACTTAGGGCTTCTGATCACTGTACTCGGGTTAATAATGGCATCTAGATGGATTTGTTTGCACCACCCCTACTGACTTCTCTCTAACATACGTCTAAGGATGAAATGGATAACATTGTAGACTAAATCCAACAGACAACCTGCCATCAGAATCCAGAAGGAAGTTCCAACAAATGAAAACTGAAAAGACTGAATTTAAAAACATAAGTGGAGGGTATTAATTATATTAAAGTGACTGTGTCAATCTGAAAGCTAGAAATGACTTTGCCATGCCCAACTGATTGGTCTATGGGTCAGAAATGAAAGTTCTGTATCAATTAGAAAACTGTACAGATATCTTTTTTCTTGCAGAGCCACTGTATAAGAATAGTAATGGTAGCATAGTGAATAGTTACTTTTTAAATATTAAATTACTCATTTAATTATGATAATTTTATAGAACAGATATGGTTATTATTTCTGAGTCCCAGAGATAATCAATATTGAGCAAGTTAAGTAAGGGAGACAGGATTTAAATCTATGAAGACAGATTCCTTTCTTATGTTTTCCTCTATAAATCCTGTTGGAGTTCCCCTTCCTACTAATACTTAGCACTACCTGAAAATAAGTCCATGTAAATGGATGGCACATTGTGTCCTGGAAAATGTTCCCCTTAAGTGTAGTGAGTCAGGTGGATAGTGAGTGGAAAGAACTCTGATGGGAGTCACCATTATAGTTTAATGTGTTTTCCTTCAGTGTATTAGAAATTCAAATAGTATTTAAGAGAAGATTTCATTTTAGTTCAGCATAGTCACAGCAGAGAAAAGATACCTAAACATTGGGTTGGAGGATGGGCAAATTAAGTGCAATTCTTGTACTAGGCTTAAAATGAAACTTAACACCTGGATGGACAGATTGGGTCCGAAGGTCACCCCAGAATTCATCTCATAGGTGGAAGTAGAGGTTTCACTCTGAGTAAAAAATGAATTTATGGAATAATTATTATAGAATAAAAAGGAATTCATTCTAAAAATTATCAAAGTTCAAACACCTGACATTGTTTCATTATAAAGAGTAGAAAAATAAACTTATGAAAAATATTTGTCCTCAGTAGGATTTAGAGAAGTCATATTATTCATAAAAATAGAATAGAAAGCAATGCTAAATAGACTAAGAGGAACAACATGCTCATTTAAAAGAAAGGTTGGTTGAGATAAATACTGAGAATAAATCAAAATAGAGTAGTCAAATGAAAATTTTCAGTGAGAGTGCCTAGTACAGAATTGATCATTTGGAAATAGAATAATTATTTGAAGAATAAACTTGGATTACTAATAGAATTGTAGACAATAAGGACAAATTGGTGAAAATGATAGGAAAAATATTTTTCAAAAACTTGAGTTTAAAAATGGCCTGGGTTCATAGAGTCAAAGAACTCAGTATCTGAGAAATCTATAGTCACAGCCTAAGAATAATTTGAATAGAAAATTCTACAGTCATCCATAAGAAAAGTATTTTTTTTTATCGAAAAGACAAAATCTCAGTCAAAATGTCCTTAGACTTCTAATGTTGGTGTCAAAAAGAGTAGCAAAGCATCTAAATTTTGAAATATGAAGATTTTATCATCTTGTCACTTAGCTAAGTTTTTACTAATGACCCTGGCTATCTGAATTGTTACTACTGCAAAATTTCTATTACAAGTTGTAAAATTATTTTTCTCCATATTTATGAATCACGTTCTACCACAAGGGTTCAGATGACCTTGCCAGCAAAAACATTTGGCTTGAGCATGATTTCAAGAATGAGGTTGTTAAGAACATTTAACTCGTACCTTAATAGTCCTCCAAATAGGGTGGTATATATTTTGTTTATATATGTTGTAGCATGACAAACATTCCAAAACTTAGAATTAAGAATTATACTATTATTTCACATAGATCTGAGGGAATTGACAGGTTGTATCTAGGAGACTCCACACTGGGAGCACTTATCTTTTGTGTCAGTTGATGCTGAAGATGGATTTATTTGAAGTCGTCTAATCTTCCATGGTTGACTCCTGGGCTGGTATGGCTGGAACAGTTGGTATTGGTTGGGTACCTCTATTCATATAGCCTCTCCTCTGGGTTAGCTTGGGTTGCTTCACATTATGGTGAATCCAGAATGAAGTTGTAAGGCTTTTCATAAAATAAATCCCAGAATACCACCTCTCTGATGCAAATTGGTTAAGTCCAGCCCAGATCCAAAGGGAGCAGAGAACCACCTCTGACACCACCTCTAGATGAATGATGGCATATGAATATTAAAAAGATGGAACCCATACCAAGTATCTTTTCCAACTATAATTGTATAAAACTAGATATAAATAACAGGAGAAAATCTGAAACATTCACAAATTTGGAAATTAAACAGCATATCCCTGAAGAATTCATGGATCAAAGATAAAATCCAAGAGAAATTAAAAAAATATCTTGAGACAAATAGCATGGAAATACAATGTACCAAAACCAAAAGCAATATTAAGAGGGAAGCGTATCGTGATAATGCCTACATTAAGAAAAAAAAATCAGAAAACCTAATTGTACATCCTGAGGAACTAGGTAAAGAGGATGAAACTGAGCTCAAAGTTAACAGAAGGAAGGAAATAAAAGACCAGGACAGAAAAAAATAAAGTAGACAATAGATAACAAAAAATAGCAACAAAATGAAATGGTTTTCTAAAAGATAATCAAAAAAGGCCAACCTTTAGCTAGACATAGCAAAGAAAATAGAGGACTCAAAATTAGAATATAAGTAAAATTATCCCTGTTTGCTAATGACATGATCTTATAGAGGATGAATCCAAATGACTGTTAAACAGCTGTTATATCTAATAAACAAATTCAGTATAATTTCAGTATATAAAGTCAACATACAGAAATTAGTTGCATTTCTGTACACTAACAATTACTTACTGAAAAAGAAAGAAAATAATATTTATAATATACCTAGGAATAAATTTAATCAAGGAAGTAAAAGGTAGCACTGGGAGAAGAAATTCTTTACCTGCATATCATTATGCATTCAGATCATCTTTAAAATTATCACTCAATGGAAAAGTCATGGTATTTCATTCAGTGCACTCAACTGATGAAATGCACAAATTGTGGAGTTACATAGTTATGAATTTGGGGAAAAATTACTTATACTCAAATATTTTCTTTTAACAGTAACTTTATTTTTCCTATTATCACAAGTTGGTACAGATAATACTTTTATTCAATTCTTTCTGCTGTACAGAGCATTTTTTTTTTTTTTATTGTAAAGAAATCTAGGAAAGACAGTAAGAAGAATTAGGAATCAAGGAAAGTTATTAAACATGACTGTGGCTCCTGAATATCTATGCTCCACTTCACAAACAGAATTAATTAAACAGGAATTAGCTTATATCATCCAAATCTAACATTACCAGATAAGTAACTAATATATTTTGCCTTAAAAACACCATCGCTTTGTTTTTCCCCCTTTATCCTTTTGAAATGTGAATGTGGCCAAACACATCTTTGCCATAGTAGAAACCATCTTCATCAGTTGGTTTTCTTTCTCTGTCTTCCAAAAGCTCCAGTTTCCCTAGTCTAAGTAACCCTTTGGTTTCCTCTTTGATCTCTCTTGGAATAGCAGTCTCTAGTGGAGGCTTCATTCCCTCATTTTCATTGTCTCCTCTCTGATTGGCCAGTTTGGTTTCTGCCTTCAGCATTGTTGAACAACTTATTCGCAAGGTCATTAATGACATCCTAATGACCAAGGTGTATAATTTGATATATGCATCCATGGTGAAATGATTACTACAGCCAGCTAATTATCTTCTCATTATTTTTTTTGTATATGTGATGAGAGCACTTGAAATCTACTTAGCAAATTTACAGTATTCAATACAGTATCATTAACTATAGTTATTATGTCTTTTTATCTTAACTTTAATCTTTAGAACACTGACACATCTTCCAAATGTTGCCATTTTGTTTTGTTTTCTTTTAATTTCTATTGTGCCATCTTTTCCAGAGAATTATGTTTTTAAAACTTCCTAATGATTTGGTCCCTTTGATAGTTATTTAATGGAAACCCTTAGGATAGAATCAATGACAAAGCAATCTCTATACAAGTTTATAAGTTCTAACAAGCTGTGTAAGGCTTAAAAAATCATGCCCCATCATGAAAAATGTTGAGCAGTCATTTTTGGTGACCTCAGTGATTGATTTCTAATGAGAAGATATGAAATGATCCCCTAGAATAATTTGTATTTGCACTGAATGTTAGCCATAATAATTATTTCTCCCTCCCTCCCTCCCTCTCTATTCCTCTATCCTTTTCTCTTCCATTCCTCGGTCTCACCACACAACTCCTCTCATCCAGATGTTGGTTGTTCCCATATTTTGTTAATAAATACAAGAACTGGGAGAGAGATCTTAGGCCATGCTCTACCCTTGTTTAAGAGCAAGTATTTCCCCCTTATTTTATAGCATAAAAACTGGACACATAAAGAAACTTTTCTGCTTAGTGCAAAATGTTCTGTGCCAGAACCAGAAAAATAGCATTGATTAGTTATGACTCCAAGCTGTAAACTTTTACTATAGAAATTCTGCAACTCTTCTGGAGTTTACAATATTTAATTCCTAGAAGTTTTAGTCTTGTTTTTAACTAAACTTGTAACTTGTTCATAATCCTAATACATAATTTTATTCTATAAAATGAACAGGCATGCATTTACATGGAAGTCAACTATCCTACCAACCCATATGCTCAAATGTAATCCATATCTGGAGGGTTCCATATTTTAGATACATGTGTACTTATGAATACATAAACACATCTTAGAGAAATTATACACAGCAATTTTCAGGGTGGTCTGCTTCATTGCTACTGAGAATTATCAGTGATCAAGAATTTAAGATTAAATGAAGGGTCAATAAAACATAGCTGTGGTTGTCTTTCAAAAAAGGACTTGATTTATGTTAGAATCAAGTTAGCTTTTAATAATACATTTAGATGGTGAAATCTGGCATTATTTGGATGGAATTTTAAATTTTTCACAGAAAAGTTGGAAAACACCTTAGTAAAACAGTTTAAAATAGATTTAGCACTTCATAAAAGTATCAAAATATGAGTCTTCTTTAATATGTATATTATTCACATATTTTAATCTGTTTTGTATTAGAATCAAAATTATTGAAAGAGATTTTCAGAAATTTTATAATTCATTTCTTGTCTTCTGACTGCATTCTGTTTAAGTTACTGTCAGAAAAATGCTACCTAACCTTTGAAACTGGTAAAGCAGGAGAGCTTTTTACATGTCCTCAATAATTCAGTCTCTAATTCCCCTTATAGATAGTTATTATGGTTGTGTCATAGTGTTACAGATAGTTATTATGGTTGTGTCATAGTGTTACAGCTGTAATTTTATCTGTTATTGATTAGTGACACAATGAAAGGTAGAAAACAGTTCTATTTTTAAAAGGTCATTTGAAAAATATCCCATGAACATTGACATCTTTGTTTCTCGGCTAAACATTCACTGTTGTCTGTCCTTACTATTCCTTTTAGAAAAAAAAAATTATTGTTGATACTCTCAATTAGATCCACTGGCTTAAATTAAGAACCGAGTGAGGGTGCAGCATTGAAGCATACATAGCAAAGGTCTTCATCCATCTTATGTCGACTGAATGTCCCTGCTTGTAGTCACTGAAACAGACTCTAAACTTTTAGCTGGATTTCACTGGTCAGTTTAGCACAGGGTTCAGCACCGGTCCTTGAACTTGCCTTGCTAAGATCATGAGAAATATACCTTTTATAACATGATAATAGCTCACTGATAATCTTTTATATAGGTTTTCCTGTCAAATTCTAAGTGGTGCTTTTTATTGAAATCGTCATAGTTGACATGCAAAACTGCTCTAGATATCTGACTCAGTGGTAATTCATTTTAAATAATTTCCATTACATGTTCCATTTTTTTATATGCGATTTGTAAACCTAGAAGAACAGTGATATAAGCATGACAGTAAGGCTTGCTTGGGAAACCCACTGCTGGTGCTTATTATGCAGACATTAGTATGTGTACATGTGCATTATCTTCCTTTGACTTTTAGTTTATATTATGACTAAGAGTCTGCATACATTTTTTTTCTGAAGAACAAAATACCATTTCCATTGGGGAGGAAATGAACCCATAAAATTAAATATTAAGATGTTAGTAAAAATAAAAAGCTGTGTTTTATTCTTCATCTGGTAATCATGAACATACTAGAATATAAGATAGCCTAGCAAGTTGGTACTTTTTGAAACTTAGAAATGTTACCGCTCTAATAATCATGAGGTGTGTGAATGTATTATTGAGTTCATTGTCAAATGTTTTTCCTGTAATTGAAATCCAACACTGACAAAATTCTATAGGGACTGAAACATTTGTCTGGTCTTTACTTGGATTTACTGTATATTTTGGCAAATGTTTGTTTACTTTTTTCATGTAAGAATAAAAACTTATGCCATTGATTATCCTGTGAACCAACGATGGCCCCATCCTGCAGTTTATGAATTTAGTGGTACAGCCATTTAACTGACTGATCAATTCATGGGGATTTGGGAGTATGTGATTGAAGGAAAACAAGTAGCACTGACCTCCTGCTTTACCTCTCCCTCAGGATATTATATTTATTATACCACAAAGGTGATGAAAGTATAGCATAATTCTTGAGAGTAAGTTTTTGGGATCAGATTGCCTGAGTTCAAATCTCAACTCTCACACTTATTTGGTTGTCATCATAGGTTAATCTCTTATTCTTAGCGTCTTCTGAAAAGTGAGAATAAAGACAGTGATTATGTCATGAGGATATTTTTAGTATTAAATGAGTTAGCATATGTTTAACACTAGATCCCTAACACACAGATAACACCTACATAATAATATGACAATTCAACAATTTGGAAGACACATGGATAGCACCTTTTGGAAAGAAAAAATGTTTTGTAATATATTCCTTTTTGTAATAGCACATTAATACCTCTGGTATTTGTGTCACATAATCTGTATGGTACTTTTCTTGTCTTTCAAATTTTTGAAGTGCCAACTCTGTATACTGTTTAGGAAGAAACTTCAAACGCAGTCAGAGTTTTCATTTTTTTCAACTTTTAATTTCTTTTTTTTATCCAACTCTTCAGAATTTCTGCAAACCAAGTAGATTGTCTTTCAAAATAAGACCTGTAAATTCAATGAATTGAGATATTCTGTAGAGCAAATCAAATATCAGGAATATAGCCATAGTAGAAATTAATTTGCTACAAGATGAGTGATCTACAACACCCTAGTTTGGGAATAAGGATAAGGAGCTCTTTCCTGGGCATCCACAATCTTCTCAACCTAGGGGCAGGTTGATCTCTGTTGCTTGCTTCTTGAGATATCACCACCAACAGAACTTAGGGAGGGGAGTCCAGGCAGAAAGAACTTTGTTTCATTTCAAAATTTGGAAGCTCATTTGGAGGCATGCTGCCATTTATTTTGAAGAAGTCTCACCTAGCTCTTCCTTTATCCAAAGACCTTTCTCCTGTCCACACCCTCTTCAGCAGAGACTTAGACTCAGGCTTGCATGCAATCTTAACCTTGCACGAGCCACCGCTCCAGTCTAAGAAAACTCTGAGTTTTCCCTCCTGAGGGGTTCATTTAGGCGTCAGCATATGGCAAAGGAAACTTTACTTCCAAATATACCCTGGAGGATGCTACTATCTGATCCGTGGAAGGCCTTTTGGAATCATGGATCTAAACTTCGAACTCCCAGCTGAAAATGAAACATTTGGGGTTTGCTTCCCTTGAGCTTTGCCATGTGTATAACCCCGTCCTGTTGTTGCCAACTTAGAAATTCTAAATGTATTGCTTGCCCCATGGATGTGAGACTTGGAATGTCTTAACTCCATTAGTATGAAAAATGTAGGTTGCAGACCAGGCCCATCGAGGAACTAATATGGCCTAAGGGAACCCTGATATTGTGGGGCCTGGGTGCCTTTCTTCAGTCTTGTATTTACTTAATTTGTTTGTTCAGCAACCATTTAAATGATTGAGATCAAAGATGTTTTGCAGGGCACAAGGGATCCGAAGAGTATAGTGGAAAGAGTACAGATTTTAGAATCTGCCAGATGTTGGTTTGAATCACTGCCGAGCTATGTGATTTTGAGCTATTTACTTAACTTCTCTAAACCTATTTCCTCATTGGCAAAATGGAAATAATGCTTACCTTGTGGGTTGTCATAAGGGTTAGAAATAACACATGTGAGGCAGCTCATATGGTGCTGTAACATATTTAGTAATTCTGTATCAGGTATGGTATTTGGAACTTTGCAAACATTTTCTTTACTCCTCACAGCAATGTTGAGGCAGGTAACATTGACATATTAACACTTTAGAAATGAGAAGACAAAGCTATAGAAAAGGTAACTGGTCCTAAATCACTATCAGCTAAGAGGCATAGCTCTGATCTGAATCTAAAGAGGTCTCACTCCCTATCCCCAGTCCATGTTCTTCATCTCAGTGCCTTCCAGACTAATACCAGGTGACTCTCCCTACTGCTTCAGGTTAGACATAGGAGTGACCTGCCCATGTCTGACCATACATTTCAGGACTCTGTGGTTTGACTCACAGGAGGAACAAAGCATGTTGAATTTCTCTCTTGGGACTCTTCAATTAATAGACTGGCCATATGTACTGTTTTAAATGGGACAGTACCATTTTTTTCATATCTCCTGACTATCCCATTGTTTTAATATAAATGTCAATTTTATCCCAATTTAAATAAGCTAGAACCATCTTTAACACAGGGCAAAAGGTGTAGTTGAGTTGTCCAAATCCCAATTTGTTGAGGGAACCCAAAAGCAGATACTCCTCTGCATTAAAGATGATCCTTGCTGGCACTGACTGCAGCAGGCTGCAGCTGCTACTGCTGTGCCTGCTCCCTGTGAGCAAACAGGAGTTGTGTGGGAAGAGGATTCCATCCCACATGCACCTGTTTCTTTAAAGGAATCAGAACACCATAGCGTGTTGGAGCTGCAGATAAGTACTGTGTGGGTTACCTCTGGTACCATAGGGGTTATTGGGCATTTCTGGCATTGGGATGGTTAAAATGCCATACGTTTAAAGCAGGATATTTAGAACAGAGCTTATAGGGTTAAGAAATTTGGTTTTTGCCTAAGGTGACAAAATTCCTTGCACCATCCCTGACTATTTGTATGAAGTTCCACTGGACCACATGTCATTACTGTGTGATCACCCACCGCTATCACATAGTTCTTGTTGCTGGCCTAGCTGCTCTCCTCCTGCTTGGATTGCTCTGCCTCCTCCCCTTCCCTTAGTCACCAGTGTATAACCCCATCCTGTTTTTGCCATCTCAATGTCCCATTTTTATCTCAAGGAAATATGGTCAGTCTATAAATTAAGGTAGAAGAAATTGAGGCTTTTAAAAGAGGGAGGTAAGCTGAAAGGTCACAGCGCTTACTCCATGCTGGGAGAGCCTTTATAGAGTATGTTTATGAGCTGAGGTTGAGGGCAGAAGCCATTTGAGAGTTGAGGAAGATCAAGGGAGTTCTTCTCAAGAAGAATGACAAAGACCTCATATAGTTTGATTCCTGATCACATCAGTGTTTAGATCGGGTCCATATCTCTACTCTTTACTCCTTTTGCTAAGTTTAAGTGAATATTTTGACAATTTTTAGAAAGATTAACTAGGAATTGTATGGCACATATTAGCTCTGAATTGTAACCATTTGTAATTATGAACTAGTCGTCATGATGTACAAGCAACTAAAATATAAAAAGAAGATGGTCCTTTTTTGTTGTTCTGTGAGGGAGGCTCAAAATGCTATGAGAACACAGATCTTTCATAGAACATCCCCTTATGTCACTTCTTGTGGGCTGTCTTCATGTAAGTCTTGCTACTTAGTTGAGATGTAGGTGTAGACTGAAAACCCATATACTAATATAGCTACCATGTAGAAACCATTAATAACTTCTTTTCACTTGTGTGTCTGTCTTCAAGTTCCACAGAGATTGTGTTGCATTCAAATTAAATAAATGTTTGTCATATGATGAGTCATAAATATGATTTCTTAGACTTTTTTTCACTTAGTTAATGGTTATTGATTGAGGACTAAGGAGAAGGTATTACATTATTTTATTCTAATATAATTATCTCGAAAGTTACCTTCAGTTATAGTATGAAGTCTGTTCTGGAGAAACTTCTCTGGTATCTCATTACTCCTAATCAAATGAAAACAATGTTATCATTTTCTCTGCAAAACCTAATGTTTTTCTGATTTAATTTTGGGGTTTCAAATGAGTCTGGAGGTTTTCTGCCTATTATTTATTTTGAGTAAATTTCAGAGTGGGTATCTGCTCTGACAGAACGGTTTGGGTACTTGTATTTTTCCACAAACATTTAATTAAGTGATAATTTATATAAAGTACTTTTAGTATATGACCCATATGGTATATCTACCACCTCACTTATTCTACGTAGGAAACTATAGATTCCATCTTGTTAAGAGAATAAGCAATGAATCAATACAGTGAAAATATACAAGGAGTCTTATTAGTGATAAGTTATTTATGTTTTACTTAACAGTTCATGAAGGGTGTTTTTTTAGTTACTTTAAGCATTTTTATTGTTTTCATTAAGTGTACAATTTGAGGTTGCAATCTCATTATAGTTCTTTTTGTCTGAATAGCCAGTTGTCATACAGAGCTTTTAGTTATGATGAAGTCAGTTCTTTTCCCACAGAACTCAGTAATATATTTACCTTCTCATGCTTCTCTGCTTTTCTCAAAAAATAACTGTCCTTATCCAGTGACTTTTAAAGCTTTAAAAATATGTAAGAGAGAGACATCAAAACCTAGTTTCAAGTTCAACTCTGTTCATTAGTACAGTAACTCAGGCAGGTCACTCTAGTTCTGTGCCTTATTTACTTCTTATCTAAGCCATTGAGCAGAGCTGGACTAGAGCAGGGAAATAGTAATTGTCTCTACACCTTCCCTAACCTGGCTCACGAAATGGGTTGGGAGGCAACTTGGTCAGACTTTGTTAGGAATTGCCACCTACCAGTCAGCTTTTTGATAGCAAATCTATGTGACTCAGAAGATAACAAAGATCATTTTAAGTTTTACAAATCTATTCTTATAAATAAGAGACCAAAGAAATGGACCTGTTCTTTAGAAGTTTCTGTTAACTCTCCCATAAAAACAAAAAGCAACACGAGTTGACTTTTTCCCTAAATCACTTTGAATAGAAAATTCATTCTATTTATTTTCTTTTGTCTTTATTCCCCTTTACCTTCAACCATCTTCTGAAAAGCAGTGCAATTTTATTTTGCCTTGTGCTGCACTTAGGTCATGCGACCTATTCTTTAGTATACTACAGAGCTTACCTTTGATTAGAATGAAAGCAAAAGGCCTCCAATTGAGGTTTAAAAGAATGTATTTAAGAAGTTAGAGCTCAAAAGCTCTCATACTTTGTTTTGAAAACCAGATACTCTTAAAGTGAATTATTGCCCCCGTGTGGTAGAATTATGTATTTTCTTACATAAAATTAGAGTGTGATTTGAGTCTGCTACCAGGAAACTGGCCTTTACAATGAACCTAGAGATCTTTTGTTTATTTGAGGTATGAGATATCTAAGAGCTAAAGTTAAACAAATCAACTGAAGTGACTAAAATTATATGGAATAAACACAAATCTCATTAAAATTGCTTTTTGGTGATCCTTATTAGCTTCAAATGAGTTGGTAGAGACGGGAATATCTTACTGCCCCTTGATACACCTGCAGATGATGGTTTTCTTTAGAGCTATCAATGAGGACACTTTGAAGTGCCACACGCAGGAATATTTAGTGGTGATATAATTAATTCATAAAGGTTCAGGTGATCTTCAGGATTAGCTTTTCTATTTTCATCATTTTGTACATTAAATAAGATTTTAAAACCAAATGGGACTTTCAAAAAAATACATAACAGAATTCAGGTCTAATAAATTGTCACAATAATCCTTGAGATGTCTCAAAGACAAAGGAAGCCATTTAATGCTGTTCTTTTTGTAATGAAAATATAGCAGACTTACAGGATGAACAGAACAGAAATACAGAGAATTGGCTGATGCAGGTAGTTGTTACAAATTAGTATAAATATACATAGGTGTGTAAGTATTCTCAATGATTTTCATGTTTGTTCTTTCTACCTATCAGTTTAATATTGTGTGGGTATCACTCTCCATCTAGATTATATTTTTCTCAATATTTGAACACAGTCATCAAATAACCATAGAAGAGTTGCTGGTTCCTTTAAAAGACAGCTACTTATCTGTGAAACATTTTTAATGGAAAAGGTTATTTCTAAAAATCCAGATGTTCCTAAAACTTATAACTGAAAATGCCAATTATACTGTAAATATAGAACCAAATGGATTTCATTTCTTATTCATTGTAGTTTACTTGTCCCCATGATTCTCTAGCCTATGTGAGTGACTGTGTATGTGTATACACACACATATATATTATTATTATATATTATATATTATTATATTATATATTATATATCTTATTCTGAACTGTTTGGCACAGTGGGAAGATTTTTTTCTAGGGTTTATCATTTTCATTATCACGCTACATAAAAGCATTATAAACTAAAATTGATTCTTGATGTCTGAAGTGGTTGGGTCAATAGTTCTTAAGCTTTGAGATCTGATATCCAATTATGATTGACCACTCCACTAAAAAATCTTCTTGCCACCACAGTAGGAATGCTTTTATATCACATATTCTTGTATTTCTTTATGATAAATTTTAGATACATGAAAAAGTAGACTCTTGGAAATGAATTAAATTACCATGCCCTTCAAATGCAAAATTTTTCAATTCATAGTTGAAAAAATACTTCGTTACTTACAGTAGACATAAAAAGAGGTCACAAAAATTGTTTCAGGACAATTAGGTAATTTACAATTTTTTCCCAAAATTATTGTAAACATCTATATGTATAAGTCTATATGTTTAGATTATTTTCCTAGGATTGATTCCTAGATCTGAGTCAAAAGTTATATTTTTAATGTTTTAGGAATTTTCACTTTTTTTTCACTTTTCAGAATCTTTGAAGTGGAAACTAATTTTTTTGGCTATTTTAATTGTGAGATATGAGCACTTATTTTTATTAGGTATTTATTTCCTTTATGAATTTTATTTAGACCTTTTGTCTAATTTTTAAATGAGCTTTTAAAATATTTTAGGAACCAGCTTGGCATTTTCCCCGAGAATCATCAATCACTCCTAAATAAATAAATCTCTGGTGCTACTCATTCTTAGGCAAACTCAAGTTACTCTTATGAGAAAAAGAAATAGACCAACTCAGAGTCTTTGTGATTTCAATGTGGAAGTAACCTTTTATGTTCTGCTTCAAGCACGTCTTCTGAAGTATGACAAGATTTACTAAGTTGGCGGTTACGTACATTTCTCATCCCTCTATTTGAGCTAGTTAGAGGTGTTCCCTGAGTCTTCATGTGGATTTCATAAATACAGTGAAGCCCAGACTTAAGTTGAAAGCATTACAAACTTATGAACTTAGTTACTGAAAATTGGTCCTCGTTTCAGGTGACTGTAACAATGGTAATTACAGGTAATTACATTTGTCATAATTGTGGCTTATATTCCCCAATTTATGTGCATATATATTTAATCACAACAACTGAATTTTTGTCTTTAATTTTATTCAATTGTATTTACTATTAGAATTCCTTCTCAAAACACTTAGTAATCACAAAGGAACCCTGCATAGCCTGTGTTCTTCACTGATGTGTACAGGAGCCCTGGTTCTGGTGATAAAAAAAGACTCTTACCTAAATGTGGTCAGAGCAAAAACCATTTGAGGGCCTTCCTTGAATGTGGAAGTTTATGAAAGATCTAAATTCATGTCTGACTGGCAGTGGAGTAGTATTTTCACAGCTTCATGTAATTTGTGAGTCTGTCTGATATCTTGGTTCAAAATTATCCTATTTCTGATTCTAATAGCAGTAATCTACAGCTGGGCATTAGGAGTATTTCCATAAGGGACTGTTGTTCACCTTTCTTTGTGGAAGAATTGATAGGTTTTCCTGTTGGACCATTTCCACATGTGTGCAAATCAATGTAATTGTGTTAGTTATAGTGTGGCTTTGATAGTATCTTTCTTTGTTCATTTTGATCATAATCTAATCTTGCTAGTGATATTTTATACATCTTCCCTTTCATCCTAAGAACATTACTTTTCACATACTGTCTCATAACTTCCTGGTAAAAGAAGATTGTAGCATCTTCATTCTGTAAATGTAGAAACTGAAAGGCGTAAGTGTAATGTCTTAACAGACATCTCAGTTACGAGAATGTGTCTAGCTACCACCAGCTTTCCTTCCCCTCAGAGGAAGACTTTTTCTATTCAACCACATTGCTTTTCTTAAAAACTGTAATAACTGGGCCAGTCTTATGCATCCATATAACAGTACTAAAACCATCTGATCTGTTCGGTAGATCAGATTCTGCCTGGTTTTGAAAAGATTCAGTCAGTAGTGATTTGTCACAGTGTCTACATTCTTAAAGCACTCAAGATAAAGATACGCAGGATTTATCATTAGAGTTGAACATACTGAAAATTGACAACCTTGTCATACAAATCTAACCTTTCCTGCTAATCCCAGCAGTTTTTCCAAATCTCATGAACTAAAAAATAAAGTTAAATCCATGACTTGAATTGTACTTTGGGTGACTGGGATCATATTTGCCTAGATGCTTCCTTTTAGAGTAAATGTATTTGAGAATGTGAAATAATCTGAAAGTCTAGAAGTCTTTATTCAAGCCTGATGAAAATAGATTAAATGGAAATAAAGTAGCATGCTAATATATCCAAGATAACTTACCTTTTAAATAGATAACAGGGACATATATTTCTTGTTAGCTTTAATCTTATCTATTAATTTCTAATATTTAAAAAATCCTAGTAGGATTCAGAATAGAATATGTACAAAACCCCTTTAATATACCTTGTTAGGTTATGTTTTAATATTTTATTACTTTAGTTGGGCTTGAAGTCAAAACAACCTACTATGGACCACAAAATATTTGCAGTTAATTTAGGTCTATATGTGGTCAAATCTTGGCTAACCATCTTAATTCTTTGGTATATGCAATATATATTGTACATGAGATATGGAGCTGACCCAAGACAAAACCACACAGTGAACCAATAGCACAGAAATGTCATTCAAGAGAGACTTCTGAGGAAAAAATTCAGGGTTGTAATTAGATTCCCCAAATCATCTCACTGGAATCAGTACTATATAAACTTGTTACCAATTGAATAATACAATTTGGAAAGTTTTATATAGGTTTTAAGAAGGATTGCTGAAATTTTGACCATGATAGGAATTGTTTTATGCAAATATCAGGTAACTTCCCTATCATACAATATATGTCAGGAAATCCAAAGATCACTGGTATTAACAATTACATCAGAATAATATATTAGGTAAATGACATGAAATTGATTCTTTCTTAAAGTGAGTTTCCACTCATTTAGCGTAGGTTTGCTGTTAGTGAAAGTTGCACATTTAAATTTCAACAATGTAATTTATAAGAATAATTTGAATAGCAAATGTGAACATTTGTCTTTAAATAGCATGCATTCAATATATTTTTATTAACAGAACACATTTTAAAATCTAATAATGTTAGCATTTTTCCACCTACTCTTAATTTTCTCTTAAAAGAAACTCTAGGCTTTCAATACACTAAAAACAAGCTGAATTAATTTTTATAATGTAGTCAGTAGTGATTTTTAACTGAGGATTTTTTGTTGTTTTTCTAGAGAAAATATAGAAGCAAAAAAATCATAAAATTTTAAAATTGAAGCTTCCTTTTAAATGCTGTTTTATGTTAAGCATTTCATCTCTCGCCTCTCATTAGGTGTGTCTCATCCTGAGATATATTGTTACTAAATAGTTGTAACTTTACAGCTTCTTTGATTAATGATGGCTCGCACTAAGGTTTCATTGGGTAGGATTAACTATGTTTAAAAATGGCAAAATGCCATTATAGCATTAATGCCAGAATTTAATGAGAACCAGAAGTTAACTTCAAGGACCTTCATAATTTAATATGAGGGCATGGTCACAGTCTATTTCACCATAGTGTCCTATTAAAAATAAGTTATTCCTTTTTAAGCGATTGATATTATCTCTTTCTCACAATGCTACTTTCATTTTTGCATACTGACATTGCATCTCACTCTGTATATCACACCACACCCTCTACCAGCCTTCCAGTGTCATTTACCACCACCTTTTCCCCTCTTTCCATCCCTCCCCACTCTCGCGTGTCCTGAAAGATTTTGCTGGGGTCTGTCTATGTATTTGTTTCATTTCATTATATTCCGCACATGAGTAAAACCAGCCTGTATTTCTTTTTCATTTTTTATCTTTTACTCAAACACTATCAACTATGTGTCAGCCCCCACAAGCTAGAGTCTACGAGTAAGACTTTTCCATCCTCAAACAAAACACTGTCTAAGCAGAGCAGAAACAAATCACCTCCCTTAATTACAAATTTCATGGCCTCTCTTACTCTAGGATGACTCTGGTTTCCTAGGGCATGTACCTTCCCCCTTAATTCTAGTCTAGTCTGTTTTTCATTTCTTACCTCAGTCACCTCCTCCATTGTCTGGCTTGGAAAGCTGCCAGCCACATCTCTGTAATCAAAGAATCTGAGATATTGAGTTTCTTAGTCATGAGCAAGTTGGAAAGCATGGTTTAGAACTGAATTTCTATTTGTGGTATGAATTACTGTACTGTCTATAGCTCACAGAAAGAGAAAACTTAAGTTTTGTAGGACTATATAAAATTGTATAATTGGAAGTAGAGCAGATAGGAGAAAATTCTAGTCTGTTGATGAAGAACCATGTACTGAAGGTGTATGGTGATGACTTACCTTGGATGACCTTTAAAGCTCTTTTCTGTTCTAAAAATTCCTTGAGTCCTATGTTTTTGAACCTGAAGAGGGCAGTGGACAAATGCCTGTTTCTTTTAACTCATATGTTATGTACACATACTACAAGGAAATGTCCACTCATAAGACTATAAACCACAACCACAAGATATAAGAAGTAAAGTAGAACAAAGGCAATGGAAAAATTGCATCCAAAACTCCTGACGTAAGAAAACCTCCAATATTTAGCTTGTGTGTTGGGCTTCCTACTAGATAAAGTAAAGAAGAGAAATAGGACAGCATAATGTGATTTTCTGGTAGTAAGACACAACCCACCAGATCTCAGAATCAAGCATTTTTCTTGCTCTCAATTAATAAAACAGCTTGTCTAGGAGACTTATAAAAAGCCATAAGCCGCATAATGAATGATGATGCCATGAATTTTTATAGAAAATAAGTATTTCACATATGTCATTTTGTATATTGGCCTTTGGAAAACATGGAAGGAATAATGTTAAAAGCAAGACATTGTTTCCTCCCCTGGGGCCAGGAAAAGGGAGTTTGAAACTTCTAGTATATTTACTGTAGATAGATGCTTATTTTATTTCAACCCACTGACATTTGGAGCAGTAGAAAGATGTAAAGATGCCTAGTAAAGGGTAGCATTGTTAAAAAGAGGAGGGGATAAAGGGAATTTTTGTGGCAGGATGATATTTGCAAGACTGATCAGGCCACTGGGAGGTTTTTAAATATGCCATTTCCCTGTAACAGCAAGATCAGTCTCTGTTTTCGACAGCATATCCAATTTAGTAAATGATTATTATTCCGTCAAAATTAATGTGAACAATTTTCTCTTTGAGGCTGCTTTTTCCATAGGTGATGTTTTCCAGATGGGCTTTGTGTAAAACTCTTAATGTTTTGTGTGTTCTTTCCTAGAGAAAGAGCCTTTTCTGACATGCCCTTGTTTCTTTCTCTTTTCACTGTTGTAGGAAAGAGAGCACCAAAGGCGAAGGAGAAGAAGAACAAGAAAAAGAAGAGGAAGCTGATAGAAAGAGCCCAGGAACAACACAGTGTCTTCCTCGCTACAGACAGAGCTAACCAATAAAATGAGAGACAGGGAGGGTGGATTTGGGGTTTGTTTTTGTTTTTGCAAAAGTGCACAAAGCTACTCTCCACTCCTGGACACTGGTGCGTGGCATCCATGCTGCTCTCACCAGCCTGTGTTCCAGTAACCTTGTGACAGGGAGCCACTAGCGTGGACTCTGTTATTTATGCTTTGATTTGCATCTGGAGACTGTGAAGGCAGGAGCTTGTGACCTGAAGCAGCAGAGGCAGGAGTAAATGTACAGCATGTGACTTGACTCAACGTGCACCAAGAGATCAGTCCCCAGCACCAGAGAGGCAAGAGGTGTGAGGCCCACAGCACCATTGTTGAATGGACTTGTGCGTATTTATGTAAAAGAAGCCACTAGGCAGGCCAAGTGCTGTTTCTCTGGTGACCTTTGTTTCTCACATTTGCATTTTCAAGAATAAACGTACATGGATAACTGTTAGTGTTATCACATGTTGTTTTCAGCATCTGCTACCTTCAAATTTGTGGAGATGAAACCGCTTTAAGCTGGGGCTTTGCTACAGGAATTCCTGTTCAATTTCACAGCAGCTCTGATATGTACATATTCTGCTGGGGCTGCATACTCTTCTTAACTGTATATTTATGTTTTCTTATGTGTAAACAAGTCATTACCTGGTTAATATGTCATTTTGTTTCTAGGTGTTCCTAGCCATTGTCTGGTAATGACTATTCTAGTTTTGCAAATTAACAAATGTTTTGTTGCCCCTTGAAACTTTCCTTAACTTTGTGGGCTTATTTCTCTTTGTAAGGAATAGGATAAGCTAGTTTGTACATAGTCCAATGACCAATGTCAAAGGTTTTGAATACTGCTAGACCTTCCTCACTCCATGTTTCCTCAGACAGATGAAGCAACACGCGGCCTCTGGTAGTCAGAAGCCTTAACGCCCTTTGAGTCTGTGGTGTGATGACCTTATGAAAACATGGGAAATTACATATAGTCACTTCTAGTTGTCATGCAATTTACAGGCCTGCTAGAGAAGTTTTCAAACTATTTTAGACATATATGCATATATACATATATATGTGCGTGTATATATATAGACACACATTTCTCACATTTGCAATTCCAAGAATAAATGTATATATGCATATATATGAATACACATTTATACACCTGTATAGATTTCGTGTGTGTGGATATATGTGTATACACACACACAATTTAACAGTCTCTGACTTGTAATGACAGGGCCAACTACCACTCTTCTAGGGTCACTGTAAGAGTTACTACCATCCTGAGGCCATGCATGAATTCCTGCAACTGCTGGATAGATCTTAATAGGCATCCATTGAGTCAGAATCAATTTCATATCAAAGAGAGAGGAACACTGGAGATTTCCCATGGGACATTCAGAGCAGTTATTTCAAAAACATCATTGTCCACTTGGTGGAATTATTGCTTAGAGGGTTGTGAAATGGCTTCTTCTAAGGATATCATTATTTTCCTGACTGATCAAAAAGAAAATTAGAACAAAAAGAAATAGTTTCAGATTTTTGAGGAAACAACCAAAGCAAGGGAAAGCCTTTTTCTCACCTTGCTTTGGCAAAACTACCTCTCCAGGATTTTCATTTAACTTTTGAGTTAAAAGCATCTTCCTAATAAGTATACCTACCATATACAACATGATGAAAATATTACTATGAGATAATAAGCCATATATGAATGTTGTATACAACTTTAGGGGTTGCAGTGAATTCTAAAGCATTCAACTACTTTCAGTCTATTGACACTATATCCTATTTACTAAGCGGGGAGGGGTCTCCTTTATATAGCGCTTTGTTGTTAAACCAATACCTGTTCTGTTTCTGGGGTGTTTTTTGTGCATTAAAAAAAAACTTTAAAATTATTTTTTGTGGAAAATTCCTTTACTTTAGACCCACATTTAGGAAAAAGTATATTCCCAAATAATGTTCCTTAAATAAAAGGCAGATGATGTGTTAATCTACGTTGGTAACTATTTGTTAGTAACTGTATCTAGGGCACTAACTATAAATTACATGATACTTTAGTGGTTAATAAGAGTGGATATAAATTATACTCTGCTTTACTGGTTAATAGGAGTGGGTATTTCAAGCCAGACTGCCGGAGTTTCATTCTAGACTCAGTAGCCAAATTATTCTTGTTCTTAAATTAATTTGTCCCTGGCAGGCAAGTCTGTTTCATCTGTGAAATGGAGATAACAATGTTATCTACCTGTTGGGTTGTGCTTTAAGGAGCACATTAGGTAAAATGTGCAAAGTATTTTCAACTGTGTACTACAGAAGTTGTCACATGTTACCTATTCCCTTTGATATTTAAATTATTTCACAAATATTTATTTCTCTTAACAAAATAGAATATATTTATGAAACAATCATTTCTCTTCAATCTGTTGCTTGATGCTTAGACATTATTTGCTCAAACTTATATTATGGGAATTGATTTATAGCATTTGATTTTTCTTTCTTCCTCTTCCTTAGCCTGGTCCCAGGTCTGAAACCTGGGTCATTGGGCTTTACATGGCCTGAAGCCTTGCTACTGAACCACTGGGGTGTGACAGCTACTTGCTTTCTAAAACTCCTAATTTTAGGCAAATTCACACAACAGAGGCATACTACCATGTAATATAGAGCTTCAGGGTAATTAAAGAAGATCTAAAGGCTTTCTACAAATGGTTAAGTCATTCCTGTATGTCACACAATATGTATAAACAGATATAAGAAAACGGTTTTCATTATTTTCAGGCAGTTTATTATCTCAAAGTAAAAATGTGGGACTATGTCAATTAAGAAGGGTGAGATCACTGAGAAAAGCCATTTCTATGAATGACTTTGTATTTTTTACTGAAACTGATGGAATTTTCATGTTTTCCCTGAGACAACTGGAGAAAATGAACACAGCATCAAGTATGAGAGTCATATAAATGTGATGTGTGTTTCATTCTCTACTTTTTTCTTTAAAAAGTACCTGTGAATAGGAGAGAGAAATAATACTTTTGTTTAGAGAAGTTTCTGCACTGAGGCTTCTACTTGATAATGTTAGAAAAGGCAGAATTTGTAGCCCTATAAATGTATATCTTGACCAACCTCATTATTCTCCTTTCTGAATGGATAACCACTCTACTCATACATTTGACTCTATTCCCTTTTGCTTTTGTGAGAACTTCAGTATTTATTACTTTCATTTCTTCAGTCTGTCCTTTCTCAACTTATATTTTTTTCAAGGTCTGCATTGTCTAATATCCTTAAAAAAATAGTTTACTTTCATTGATGACCTTGACCTTCACCCATCTCATATGTATCTTACCACATAGTAATTTGTTTCTTCCCCAGTACTATGCTGTAATTGTTTTGACAAAAGCAGTCATGACATTACAAGGAAATGTTTCTTATTTCCCTTGATTCTTTGTACATAGGTCCTATCTGCTGTCTTCACCAAATTTGACTCTTGGTACCCTTTTCTTCAGGACTTTTAGATCTTTCACCTGACTTCTGTGATGAGTCTACCTGGGCTTTCCACTTTTCTGGATATTCCCTTTGTCATCTTTGTGAGTTATTTCTTGGTCTAAATTAAAAAAAAAAATATATCAATTCTTCATCTCCTGACTGCACCTGGGAAATCTAGCCTCATAGTTTGAAATATCACCTGTGTGGTTGACTTCCAAACCTATTTCTGTCTCTACATATCTTTGGTACCTGTTTCCAAGCCTGTACTTTCTTGGCCAAGGTTCCCCATACTTATCTCAAGCTCACTGTATATAAAACTGAATTTATCAGTCAGGGTCCAGTCAAGGAAATAAACTTGTCTTTGTATTCCAAAGAGGGATTTAACACTTAGAATTAAACTGGTGGTAAGACAAGAAGTTAAAACAGAGAGGCAAGAAAACCCAGATATTAGCAACAGCTGGAAGCCATCGTCACCCAAGGACATAGGGATAACAGGAGGAGGCAGAGTTTCCGGAATCCAGAGGGCCAGACCATCCACCTAGAGCTAAAATATAGCTGAGTCTAGAGCTATGGCCACAGAAGTTGCTAGAAACAACGAAAGCTTGTCTGATGGGAACTGAAATCTTGGAAGAGATCTGGTTATCATGAGAAATGTTACCTGACGTCAAAATGAAAGGAAGACATTCCCTGACTTTTTTCTTCCTCTTACCAACAGCCTTGCCTCTGCACCTGCCATTGCCCAAACCATCTCCAATACCAGGGAGCCTGGGTAATGTAGTCCTATGTGACACTGAGGCAAACGGAAAGGACAGAGTAAACCCAAGAGTAAAATTCCTCACCATAATCACTGAACTTCATCCCCAAAATAATTCCTCTTTATGCATTTGTTTTCCCATTAGTTTTTAGCTTTACCTACCTAGTTGACTGAGCAACTATTTATCATTTAATCCTCACTGTTCTCATTATTTATTCCCATTTTTCCCTGCACTTAGTCAATTATTAGTATCTAGTGAATCTACCTCAGAAACATCTCAAATTTCTCCCACCTTTTCACATTCTTTCATCCAAGCTCATTTGGTTCTCTTTGTCTTTCTTCTAGACTATTCCATTATTACCCTAAACATTCTTTCCCTAAATTTACTCCAATTATTCATTTCTGTTTTACCACTACATTTTCTATTAATATATTATTTCTAATATATTAAATATCTTTCTCTTCCTTGTAAAATGAAATATTAAAAGGTTCACATGGAATGCAGGACCTTTTTAACCTCTTTCACCCAGGTATCTTGTGGGGATCAAGAAAAGATGGGATAGACAGGAATGACAACTAGTGTAAGTCTTTAAGTGCTCCTTCATGGTAAACTTGGATGCTCAACATATCAACAGACCTTGAATCATTGCAGAAGAGATGTAAGGGCAATTATGGCTTTACAATTAGAAGTAAATACATGAAATCTGATAGAGAGGTTGAGTTGTGTGAAAAATGTGTCAAATATTTTGACAGATTATTAATATTATATGAACATTAATCTATAATGAATCATTACAGCAAATTGCCATGTGTCACCTCCCTCAGGATTGTGTTACCTGCTTCAGCTTTAGAAAACATTACTAATCACTGCTGAGTTAAACATAAGTCTCAGATTCCTTCCCAACAAAAGTGTTCCAAGGAAATACCACTAATAGCTTGGAGCTGAAAAGGGAGTTAAAATGTTTTGATTCCCAGGTTTGACCCCAAATGATGACACCTGTCTTTTCTCAAAAATGCTTTTTGTAATATTCCAGGTAGTATTTTTCAAACCTTTCCACAAAAGTACTCTTAAGTACACAGAAAAGTGAATTCGTAACTCTGAGTTTGTAGCCTGAAACAGCCTTATTTCAGATTTGAAATGTCTTTAGCCTCCTGAAAGTAATATTAAAATCATGCAAATTTTGCATTCTACTCAATACAACACCTATTTTTGATACAAAATGTTTTTCTCCCCAACACCCATCATGATTCCCACCCCCCCCCAAAAAAAAACAAAAAAAAAACATACTCCTTGCCACACAGTCACTTATCCCTGGAGAAATGTATATCCCTATTTAAGAAGCTCAACAGTAGTCTGTCAGTATGTTGTGATGTCTGTCAGTAGTACACTCTTTCTTTGTTCTTGTAGCCTTAATATATTAATGCATTGAACACATTTTAAATATAGTCAAGAAAATTTTAAAATGATGCTTTGATGGTACCTATTGACTTCCTTATGTTTTTCTGGAACCCATGATTTCTTCACTGCGTCTCCTATCATTTTAGTGTCTTTCCTTTCCATTGGAGGTTGGCCTTTATTTTCCGTCTTTGCCTAAGAAAATTGTGAATGCATTGAATGTCTTTTAAGAGCTCCATGCCCCAGCTTCTCTCTGAAGAGGAAAGGATCTGTAATCTACATTTATCACCCCAACTTTTAGGATCTCACTTGAGGAATAGTCCCACAAAACATCTACTTCTGAAAGGCAACAAGGCTTGTGTAAATGAGACCCATAAAATATAGCGAATAAAGAAATAGTTTTTGCTAATTTAGTGAGCACTCACTCTCTATTTCCTGGGGCTCAGCACAGAGGGAGCTGATAAAATTGTCCATAGCCTAGTCTTTCCAAGAAAGGAGGTTAGTACTGAAGCTTAAGTGTCAGGCTTATAATTTAACTCCCCGTGATCTTCCCTGTAGACCAGGGAAATCAGTGGACACTTCCCATGCCATTGCAGTGTACCAACTACAAGTCACAATATCTCCCTGGAAGGAGCTTGTACACGTGTGCACACCAGCTTTGAAATTCCTGCCTGAAGTACAGGTCCCTATATTGCCTAGTTCTATCAGTGGCGTTTTCATTCACAAGTCCCCCAGGATAGTAGCAAACAAACAAAAAAAGGGAATTTTTTTTAACTATTCTTCAGGACTCATGTAGAGGAAAAAGCAAAAATGTCCATTTTCTACTCTTTCCTTGAAAGAAATTCACCTGCATGGTTTAAAAATTGCTACTTAAGGGTCAGGGTTCTAATTTAGCCTATGTATAAGGGATTACAATGATCCTCACCAGAGACTAAGGAAGCCAGTGGAGAACTCCTCTGACTTCTCACTTTAGCCCATTCAAAACTACCAGTTTCTCCCTGGTAAGAGCCTGTATACAAATTCAATAATTCAGCTGCCCAAGAAGGCAGGTCTGCATCTTTTGGCTGTGATAGCCAAATAATTTGCACCCAAGAGTCTCACAGAAGCAAACAAAAAGTAGTTCTTAATGGATTCAGAAGCAACATGCTATACTGCTAAAATCCTAGTATGGGGAAAGCAAACAAAAACAACCATCTCTCAGTTTATCCCTACAAAACTCTTAACACTTACTTTTGCAGGTGTTTCTTGGAAGTCTAGCTTCTAATCAGACTGCACCTTTGTGCTAAATGGGATCCTCCTCTTTGAGACACATTCAGTTCTTGTCATACTCTCAACGATTGGGAGCCACTAACAATAAAGAAGGACAATCATAAAAAGTTTGAGGAACAAACAGGAGCTTGGGTTGAACAGATAGGACAAGGTTAATCTTCTACATGAGACAAGTTAGTGGAGAATGGAAAAGTTTTATTTAATATACAGGAACACACACAGAATAAAGAAAAATGAAGAAACAGAGAAATATATTTCAAATAAGAGAACAATAAAAATCCCTCAAAATAGATCTTAAAGAAACAGAGATAAATTATTTACCTGAGAATTAAAAAGAATGATCATCAAAAAACTGTTCATTGATGTCAAAGAGCAATGTATGAACAAAGTGAGAAACTAAAAAAATTTGAAAAAGATACAAGTACCAAAGAGAAATCACAGATTTGAAGAATATGGCTAAACTAAAAATTTCCAATGCAAGTATTTGACAGCAGACTAGGTCGAATGTAAGAAAGGATCATCGAACTAGAAGACAGGGCAATGGAATTCATCCAGAGGTTATAAAAAAAGTGAATATAGCTTAAGGTACTTATGGACCACCACTGAACAGACCAATATATGCATCATAAAGGTCTCAGAAGGAAAAAAAGTGAATGGACAGAAAGATAATTCAAAGAAGTAATGACTGAAAATTTCCATTACCTGGAAAGAGAAGCAGATATTCAGATTCAGGAAACCCTGAAGTAAGAAGAATTTAAAGAGACTTGCTTATATCAAGGCATTATAATTAAACTGTCAAAAGTTAAAGACAAGGAGAGAACCTACAAGACAGCACACACACACACACACACACACACACACACACACACACACAACAACTTGTTACATTCAAGGGAATGTTCCTAAGAAAATGGCAGAATTTTCAGCAGAAGTCGTACAGACCAGAGGGAGTAGAATGATACACTCAATTACTTAAAGAAAATAAAACCCAAAACACTACCAACAGAAAATATTCTACCCAGGAAAATTGCCCTCCAAACTTAGAGAATATATAAGGGGTTTTCCAGGGAAACGAAAGAAAGAAAAACTACTTCACCACTAGATTAGCCTTACAAGAACTGTAATGAAGTGAAAGAATACTAATTATCAATACAAATAAAAGTATAACACTGGTAAAAGTAAAAAATTAAATTCAGAATGCTGCCATGTTATAGTAAAGGAGGTTTATCATAACCATTATGAAGATTAAAAAATGAAAGTACAACAAATAAAAAGAGTTACAACAATTTTACCAGTACATAATGTAAAAAGATGTACATTGTTGAGAAGCAGTCCCTACCATTCAAAGAAGCTGTAGTTTCTACGATCAGCAGATCACAGGAGATATACCTAGCAGTCCTCCTTGATGGGAAAGCTGTGGTGAGTTATCCTGCCAGAGACTGACAGGGCTTACAGGGGCAGACTTTGAACTTGCTCCCTGCACAGGGTAGCTATGGGGGAGAGCCCAGAGCCCATCATCACAAGACACTAGAGTCTCTGTGCTTAGTAGAGTGCAGGGGACCTGCCTGGGATAATCCCAGCATTGATGAGTGGTAGGGAATGAGATCCATTCCACCAGTGATCAAAAGAACGCAAAGAATCAAGACTATGCTTCACAGCTGAGAAACTTCGGCTTGGGAGAATTGGGCTCCCATCTTCCAGAGAAGCTATAGTCTCTTCTCAGAAAAACACTAAAGAACTGTGGTATCATTCTCCCAATGACTGACAGAGCTCACAGACAGATTTTGAACTTATGCCCTAGATGGAGAACTGCAGAGACAGTGAGACCTGCCTCCATTATCACAAGAAACTTCAGTTCCATGCTCAGCAAAGCATACAGGACCTACCTGTGAAACTCTCTGCACTGGAGATCAATGGGAAGTGAGTTCCATCTTCTCAGAACCAACAACAAGAAATTGCCTGCTGCCTCAGGGCTCAAGAGAGCTCAGAATCTGTCTGTGAACACGATTATTTGATTGGAGATCTTCCTATAAGCACCTTCATATAAGCAACCTGCAAGAAATGAATAGCTCCCAACCCCACAGAAGCTGGCAGGCATTACTGAAACAATATTAGTGGCCCACCACAATTGACCAGGCTAAAGAGAGGACCAGGTACCACCCACCACTGAAACCAATTGTCTGATACCTGTCACACCAGAACCCAAGTCATCATTCAGGAAGAAATGTATAGAAAAGACCACCACAATGACAAATCAAAAGCAGAGAAGAAAGTCATTCCAAAATCAAAATCACACACACAAAAAGGCACTGAAGACTCAAAGAGAGGAAGATGTCAGGTTTCCAAAGAGAAGAACACTGCTGACATTGTGAAAACCTAGTAGATTAACAGTTTCAGATATTAGTTATCAAAAAGCTGAATGAGATGGAGACACAACTAACCAAAGGAAATTGGAAGACCCAGAAAAGACATGAAGTAACAGAAGGAATAGTTCACCAGAGATTGAAGCCATGAAGAAAGTCCTAAAAGAATGCTAGAAATGAAAGACAGTGTCAAGGAACTGAATATAAATATTGAACTCTTCACAGACTCAATCCTGCAGAGGAATGAAACTCAGAAATTGAGGACAAGGTAAGAGCTGACCTGCAAAAGGAGTAGAAACAAGATTGAGGCAAAAGTAAAGAAACCCAACAAGAAATATCAGTTATTATGAGAAAAAACAAACATAAAAGTAATTGGTGTACTAGAAGGAGAGAGGAGAAAGGAAGAGAAAACTTATTTGTTTAAATAAGTAATAGAAAATTCCCCATATCTGCTATAAAAAAAAAATTCCCCATATCTGCTATATAGAAGTCCAAGCAGAGAGAACAACCAAATTTCTAAATGTAAAAAAGATCTACTCCTAGACAGAGCATAGTAAAATGAGCAAAAGTGAACAACAAAATAAGATTACTCAAGTCTTCTAGAGAAAAGAAAAAAACCCCACCAAAGTAGAGCTATCAGGATATCATCAGATTTCTCAGCAGAAGCCATACAGGCCAGAAGAGAGTATAATGACATAGACAAAAGACTAAAATACAAAAACTACCAGTCAAGAATATTTTACCCTGCAAAATTATCAATAGATTATCCAGGCAGAAAATCAACAAAGAAATAAGAATCCTAAATGAAGCAATAGATCATACATATCTAACAGACATAGTGTTCTACTCCACCAAAAGAGAATATATGCATTCTTCTCAAGTGTACACGTTAAAGGAGAGACCATATCATGGCACACAAACAAGTCTCAGCAAATTTAATAGGATTGAAATTATAGAAAGGATCTTCTCTGAAATAAAAGAAGTGAAAGAAGAAATGAACCAGGAGAACAAAACGGGGAGAACCATAAAGTTGTGGATTCGTCTAAACCACTCCTGGATAAATAATCAAATTAAAGATGAAATTAAAACTTAACCAGAAGCAGATGAAAATGAAAAGACGAGCTACCGGAACATGTGGTAAGTGGCAAAAGCAGTTCTGAGAGAAAAGTGGATAGCCATACAAATTCACGTCAAAATCCAAGAAAGCATGCAAATTAAATATCTAACCACAAACAAGCTACAGACCAATATCGCTGATGAATATAGACACAAAAATCCCCAAGAAAACCTGGCCAATCTCATGTAGAATGAAAGTGAAGACATATTCAATGATATTCCATGAAAATAAAATCCAAATGAAGATAGGAATAGCTGTGGGTATGTCAGACAAAACAAACAAAATCAAAGATAGTAATAAGAGACAAAGAAGGTTATCATATAATGATAAAAGTGCCACTATATCTAGAGAATATAACGTTTGTAAATGTTTATGTACCCAATAAAGGAGTACCTAAATATATGTATATGCTTATCACATATTAACAGATATGAAGTGAGAAATGGAGAAAAATTTAATTATAGGGACTTTAGTATACCCCTATCAACAATAGATAATCCAGAAAGAAAATCAATAAGAAAATACTGTAGTAAAGTTACGTGTAAAATAAGGTGGACTTAACAGATATTTACAGAACATTTCATCCTACAGCAGAATATACATTTTTCTCAAGTGTACAAGGAACTTTCTTCATGTTATATCATATATTCATATATTAAAAAGTCAATATATTTAAGAAGAATTGAAATCATATAATAAAACATCTTTTCTGACCACAACATTAAGGAATTAGCAATCAATACACCTTTGGGAATGAAAAAAATAAATCAGTGAAGTACAACATTTATAGAAGGAAGGGTAACACAAATAAGAGTATAAATGACTAAAACAGAGGTTAGAAATAAAAATAATCAATGAAACTAATAGTTGTATTTCTTAAAAAAAGAGAAATAAAATAGAAAACTTTCACTAGGACTTGCCAAGGAAAAAAGATTTAACTAAAGTTATAAATGAAAAGGCAGTCATTATAACTGATACCACAGGAATAAAAAGGATTCCAAAAGACTATTTTAAACAAATTATGCCAACAAATTATACAACTTAGAAAAATGGAAAAATTCCTAGAAACATACAATATATCAAAATTACTCATGAACAAATAGAAAATGTGAACAGACCAATTACATGTAGGAAATTGAATCAGTTGCCAAAAACCTTCCTCAAAAGAAAAGTTCATGGACAGATGATCTCATTGGTCAATTTTACCAAGCATTTATTTATTTTCCTATTTATTTACAAAGGAAAGATATTGGAAGGAATAGAAATGATGATGAATAGAGACAAGCAAGCAGGAAGAGAGAGGAAAAAGAAGCATGTTATTTATTTTATTTTATTGTTCATCTTGGTTGTTCTCACTGACCCTGGGACTCAAACCCAGAACCAGGAGATCTAAGTGGACTGTGCCCACCCACTAATCCACCAGGCTATACCAAACAAACATTTCAAGAAGAATATCAATTCTTTTCAAATTATTCCAAAAAATAGAGGAGAGGGCTTCCAAACTAATTTTATAAAGCTAACATTTCCCTGACACCAAAAACTGGTTAGAACACTAGCTATAGTAATCAAAACAACATGACATGTATTTAAAAACAGAACATAGACCAATGGAATGGAATAGAGTCCAAAAATAAACCAATGCATATAGAGCCAATTAATTTATCAAAAAGGAGCCAAGAATGTTCAATGGAGAATGGATAGTCTCTTCAATAAATGGGAAAACTAAACTGCCACATACCAAACAATGAAACTACACCATACAACATTCAAAATGGATTACAGACTTGAATGTAAGCTCTGAAACTGTAAAACCCCTAGAAGGAAATAGAGTAAGCTCCTTGACATTGGTATTGGCCTTTGATTTGACATTAAATGCAAAACTAAACAAGTGAGACTACATCAAACTAAAATCAAAATTCTAAAGTCCTAAAAACTTCCATAAAACTATAGACAATTATTATTGATGAATATAAATGCAAAAATCTTCAACAAAATCCTGGCAAAGAGAATTCAATAGCATATAAAAATTACACACCATGATCAAGTGGGATTAATTCTATGGATGCAACGAATAATCAATGCAATATCTGCTACATAACAAAGTGAAAATCAAAAACCCAATGATCATCTCAATAGATGAAGAAAAAGCATTTTACAAGATTCAACACTAATTAATGATAAAAATCCTCACTAGTATAGGAATAGAAGGCATATACCTCCACATGATAAAAAAAAAATATGAGAAATTCACAGTGAATATTATAATCAATGGTGAAAAACTGAGAGCCTTTCCCCTAACATCTGAAACAAAACAAAGTTGTCCACAATCACGACTACTATTCAACATAGTTCTGGAAGTATTGACTGAAGAGCAATAATGCAAGAAAAGAAGATTAAATAAATACAAATTGAAAAGAATACAACTATTTGCAGATGACATATTATACCTAGAAAATCATAGAGACTCCATAAAAAACTGCTAGAGATAATAAGTGAATAAAGCAAAGTGGCAGGATATAAAATTCAGTGCACATTCCTGTATGCAAACAATAAAGCAGAGGAAAAAGAAATTAAGAAAAAAATTTTATTCACAATAGCACCAAGAAATATTAAAAAACTAGGAATAAGAGTTACAATTGAGGTCACATACCTCTACAATGAAATATACTGGACTGAGAAAATGAAATAGAAGACACAAAGAGATGGAAAAACATTCCTTGTTCATGGATTGGAAGAACAAACATTATAAAAATGATTATTCACCCCAAAACTATGTACAAGCTTAATGCAATTCCCATCAAAAGTCCAGGGACATTTTTCAAAGTGGAGGAAACTGAAGTTTGTATGAAATCACAAAAGGCCTTGAATAGCCAAGGCTATCTTTAAAGAATAAAAATATGGAGGAAGCATACGCCTCAAACTATACTACAGAGCGATATCAAGACAGTGTAATATTGGAATAAAAACAGACACACCAATCAGTGGAATCAAATTGAGATCCCAGAAAAAAAGTCACACCTCTATGGACAGATGATCTATGATTAGGGCACCAAGAGCATACAATGGAGCAAGGAAAGTCTATTTAACAAATGGTGTTGGGAAAACTGGAAAGTAATCTAAAAAAAAAGAAATGAGATAACTCATTATCACCATACACCAAGTTAACTTGAGATGGAAAAAAGATCTGGACATAAAACCTGATACAATAAAATACTTAGAAGAAAATGTAGTAAAACCAATCTAGTATTTCAGCCTCAAAAAGATCTTTGGGGAAGGAACAACTATGGAAAAGGAGACCAAAGTAAAACTAAGAGATTGGGATTACACCAAACTGAAAAACTTCTGCACAGTAAAAGAGACCACCACTAGAACTAAAACACAATCCACAAAAGTGGAGATGTTATTTCACAACATATGTCAGATAAGAGCTGAATCTCAAAGATATATAAAGAGCACACACCTCAACAACAAAAAGGCAAATGACCCACTCAAAAAATGACAAGAACTGAGCAAACATCTCTCTAAAGACACACAAATGACCTACAGATACCTGAAAAAATGTTCTACCTCACCCATCATAAGAGAAATGCAAATAAAAGCAATGAAATACTACCTCACACCAGTGAGAATGGATGACTTATATCAAAAAGACTGAAAATAGCAGGTGTTAGAAGGATTTGGAAGAAAAGGACACCCCTACACTGTTGGTGGGAATGCATATTGGTGCTACTCTTTGGAAAATAGTATGGAGATTCTTCAAACAAATAAAGATGATCCAGCAATTCCACTCTTGAAAAATACTCAGAGGATACAAAATCCCAATCAGAAAAGAAAATCTTCATTCCTCTGTTCATAGCAGCCCATTTCACAATGGCCAAGGCATGGAAACGGCCTAAATATCCATCAACAAATGACTCTAAAAAGAAACTGTGGTATTTATGGAATTCTATTCAGTTATTTAAAAAAATGAAATTGTATCCGTTGCAACAATTTGGATGGAACTGGAAGGGATCATGTTAAGTTAAATAAGTCAGTAAGAAAAAGAGAAATACAGGATGGTTTCACTTATTTGTAGGATATAATTAAATGAAACAAATAAACAGGTAAATCCCAGCAAAAACTCTCAGGACACAGTATGATGTCTGCCAGTGGGGAGGGAATGACAGAGTGGGAAAATGTGGTGGTAAAGGATACTAGAACTCTGGTGGAGGGTGCGGTGTGAAATACAGAGAGAGATGCAATTTCTTTTGCGAACAAAATAAATAGAACTGCAAAAATCTGAATCAACTAAGAATGCCAGCAAAATGTTTTGTTTTGTTATTTTGTGAAAGTGAAGGATAACTTTTAAATTACTTGTAGGTATTTCAATTATAACATTAAATTTCTCTAAAATATATGATTATTATATTAGAACTTACTTCCTATTTCTAAGGTCATACTATAAATTACTTATCATTTTTCTATGGTGTTTGTGATTTTTCTCAATGAATAAGATGATAGAAAGGAACGTGTAATTTAGCACTTTCAACTGACATAATTTATTAGATTAGTTTTCAGCTCAAAAGTAGTTTACAAAGTTGACACTTGCTCAGAGTTTTCATTTGGGAAGTAAAACATCTGTTTTTAAGTGTGACACTTACCTTGTGATGAACTAAGTGATTTGGGATGAATAGTTAGGGGTGTTCTTTACAGCAAAGAGGAAAAATGGACTCACCTATTTTCAGTCATGTGCCATTCTCAGCATTATTGAAACAGTCTGAATTCTTCTATACATGTACTTATTTAAATAATGAAAGGACCCTGTTTCTCTGTCTCTGTCTGACTGTATGGATTTCTTTCTGTTTCTTCTCTCTCTGTATCTACCGCCATCTTTGTTCCTGACAGTCTGTGTCTCTTCCTGAAAATCCAAATTATTTTCTCCTGGATTTGTAGGCAAAATACTGCTGAAGTTCTTCGTGTCCTGTAGTTTGTTCTGAAATTACATTATTAAGAGCTTACTGGGTAAAATTCAGCATTGATCAAATGGAAAATGGAAGCACCACGAAGTTACAGCTTCAAGCAAAACCGCTTTATGAGTGTGTGGCTGGGGTGCTCATTAATGACACCAGTGCCCAGGTGGTCAAATTTATGTCCACCCTCTTGATCTGATAATACAGAGCAGGGGATGAATTGGTAATGAATCAGGCTGAAAACAGATGGTGACTCCATGTGTGTTTGCAGCTGAAAACCTACAAAGGAGAAACATTAAATATGTGTCTTTAAATTTAAATTAGTGCATTTCAAAAGCATAGCCTGTTAAGCTTTTGAAAATAGACTGTCTGAATGTGTTTCATCTTATAGTTTTGAACTCTGACGTTTTGTGGACTAGCAACAGTCAAAATGGATGGTATGTTAGCTACCCTTTCTTTAGTTCCTCAGTATCAGTGGTGCACCACTATAATTAGGTGCTTGTGTGTAGTTCTTTGTCATTAAATTTGCTACACCCTAATTAGGAAATTTAGAAAATTCAAAAGACCACCATCTAAAAATTGGCACCAATTATTAAATACATTTCCTCAAATTATATGATTTTTTTTAACTCCACAGTACTGATTGAGTTTAATGCTGACGTGATTTGTTTTAAAACATCTTCCTGATGTACAAATAAACAGTTTTCATAAAACAGAACTAAAATACACAAGATTCTACTGGACATGGACACACACACACATACACACACACAAGGGAGGTATTGGAAATATTTGGTTCTGAGTTTATCCAAAAGTGATTTTTTTTTTATTTATACTCATAGACAAATAAAACTAGTGCTCAAATGCCAATCCAAATACATGCCGGAATAATTTGGGTGAGGGGGCGGAAATCTACCACAAACTCACTCTATGATTTTGTGAGAATATTAGATGATTTAATATAAAACTGCATAAAAATGATTGTAGTTGACGGTTAGGTAAAGTTTAGAGCAAGTCTAGACTTTGGTATGGACTCCTGGACAACAGTTTCAGGAAACGGAAGTCCAGGTAAAAGAGGGATGGGAGTGGCTTATTCTCCCAGCACATCATCCCTCCCACCCACCCCATCCGGTCTGCATAAATCTCTGGGTTATTATTACCTGAGCAACTCCTTCTGAGTTCTTTCAGAAAAAATTCAAACTGGTCAAGTTCAAGGTGGATTTGATTTACATCTAGGACATGCCTGCCTTTACCCGAAGTGGCAGTATTTCTTAAAGGTGCCAATTCTATGCTACTGTGTGGATGCAAATAAAATTCCACCCTTACTTTTGGTTTGATGATGATGTAGATTTGGGGAAAGTTTTTGTAATTTTTTAACTCTTTGTGCAAAGATACTGAGACCTTTAACAACTGTCCTTAGGAAATATGCAGAATGCAAATATTTTCATCAATCTGGGAGAAAAGGGAGAAGTTGAGATGTTAGTGAAGATTTCCCAGAGAGTTCTGATTCTGTTCTCTCTCCCTTCCCAGCTTCCTTTCTTTCTGCTTCTCTCCATCTCTATCTCTCTGTGTCTCTCTCTCCCTCTCCTTCTCACTCCTTCTCTGTTTTTCCATAAACTATCTCAACTTGATGAATACAATTCACTGAAATGTTATGGTTCATGAATTTTTTTGGAAACTATGTTATTCAAAGCAGAAGAAACTCAAAACTACTATACAAAACTACCAAAATTAAGATTCCAAACTGTCTGAAATTTTGTGCAGTTGAAAGTTAGACCTTGCTGTACTCATCGTGGTCATCCTTCTGCTATGTTAGACAAACAACTTTTGGTTCCTCTTATTACACGACTGAACAATTCATACTTGTAATTAGATGATACATTCCCTAAAACAGGACTCTTGGGTTTAAGTCATTGTTTTTCCAGATCATTTAACACAGTGCTTTGAATATAACGACTAATAGTTCTGCAGAGATTTATGGTGTTTAATACAGTTTTAAATATGGCTCCTACCAAACTTTGAGGTATGATAGGCAAGCACTGTTTTTCCCATTTCATACAACACTAAAACACAAGCTAAAGGGACGACTTTATCGAAGTTCCAAAGTTCTTTTTGTATAGGCCATCAACGATATTTGTTCAGTAGTGATTTTATCTGAAATTAGTTGCCAAATGGTCAGTTAAGACATGTGACAAAAGTCCTTTCTCTAGGATTAAATGACTAATATGAGTATATTGTGGGCATGTCTCTATTATCTTATTCAAAGTTTTGGCACAAAATCTAAGCTCTTTAATTTAGATAATATTATCTAAAGCACATTTAACATTAAATGTCAAACATGATGACCTACACAAAGAAAAATATGACTTGACTTTGTACATTGGTTCATTCTCAAAGCATTCTGATGTCTTGCTGTATGACTGGGTCTGCACAATCCACTGGAAGGAAAGACACATGAAAAATTCAGGGTCCATGCCCTCAAGCAGAATGAAATTTAGTCATGGAAACAGGGATGCAAAGAGACACTTGGCATTTTAAACATAAACTGCTAAAAGGTCTATGAGCAAAATAGTCTGCAAAAACACAGAAAGACTCTACCACCATTTCTAATGAGAACAATTATCAATTCCAAAGTTCCGGTCTTACATATTTACTTCAGGTTTTTTCACTCTAAGTCACTCCTCCAATCCAGAGAAGATTTGTTGTTTTCTTGTACCCCAAGGTGGGTCTATGTCATCTGTAAAGTTTTAGTGTTTGCCCAAAATGATGATCCCAAGTGATAGTATTTGAAAGACAGTTATAAGAAAGTAGTCCCACATTAAAAAGTCACTTGTTTTAAGGATTCCATGGGTTTACATCTCTCTTTAGAAAATCAAATATAATCCAAGTGTTTTTATAGTCTAAATATAACCTTGCTATACATGCAAAAACATTGGTTAATATTATTAACAAAGATGGAGATATCCTCAAATTTTGAACACTGATTTTTAAGGATATATCATCATTTTAAAAGAAATATAGAATATAAAATAAAAATGATTTAAATACCTTCATCACTTTTAGCATGTTGGTGTGTTTATTCCCACTTTTTAATGCATTTATATACTAAAAATTTAGAATCATGATCATTTAAATATAATTTTATAATTACTCAAAAATCTATTAGATATTTCTACATATGTTAAAAGAACATAGATAAATATTTAACATTAAAAAATGCATTAGATACTTACTACAACACTTTATGTTATAAATTCAATGTCCTTCAGGAGAAAATCTTGGTATGGAAATGTTGGATCAATAGGTTTGCATGTTTTGAAGACATTTGATTATGATTCCAAGTTACCTTATAGAAAGTTTGCTATAATTCTTATTCCAATTAGAGTGAATGAAAATACTCTAAACAAATAATTGGAGGGAAAAGTTAACAAAGACAAGCATGATTTTTAAGTAGAAGATGAAGAGAGGGTTGGCAGTTAATGTTTCTTCATAGTTCCATTTCTCCAGTAAGAAAAATGTTAATTTAATAACAAGCTCTGGAAGAAAATCCTGACACCAACTGCAATTCAAAAATAATAATTTTCCTTCCAAAGCTTGAAATAAAGTAATAAAGTATTAGTAGGTTCTATTATAAATAACCAAAACTCTATGATTTCTTTGCAGTTTAACCAATTCATGTAGTATTCACTGAACTGGACTAGGAAATAAAATCATTTCCCAAATAGTTCAATAGAGAAGAGAAGACAGATAAACATCATCAGCTACGTTATATGTGGAATTCAGTACAAAATGAAAATTCAGCATCTATTCTTCAAAAATTAAGAATTTCAGGAGAGCTGCAGCATCACATGAAACCATGAGTGAAGTCTGGCTGAGCCGGTAACAGCACTGGTCAGTTATCTTTGGGCTGTTATCTGCCTATGTGGGCAGCCCTGGATGCAAGAAATAATTATAATTCAGTACAGAATAGCAAATACTTTAATAAAAGTATGTATTAAAGAATAATCAGAGCACAGTGGAAGTGGTGTTCTCATTCTAAAATGTTTTAATGGCTTCACCAATTAGCATGTAGCAATCAAGAGATACCCAACTGCTTGTAGAAAAAATTTGCAGGCAATGAATCAAACATGGAAAAAATTAGATATTAGTTGGCTCTGTTACAGTCACTAACTCATATTAGATAGCAGGTATTGTTTAAAGATGGATTCCAACATTTGAAGGAGAAAAGAGACTCATTTTCACATATGAAGAACAGAGAGGCGAATCTATGAGAGGACCAACATGTTTGTGATTTTGTTCCCTGATCTCTGGGAGCCAAGAAAACTCACATTTTACCTTTTTTTCCCCTAACTTAGTCAAGACAATATAATTCTAAGAAAGAAAATGAAAAATATTCCAGCACAGAACATCAACAGTTTTTTTTTTTACAATTAGAGTGAACAGACCAACAGACCTTTTGGTTTTTCTTATTTGGATTAACTTCAAAGTCTAAAAGTTGCTAAGTAACACTTTTAATAATAAGAGATCTCAAGGCCAGGGAATTAATGATCCATGACCCCATTTAAGAGAAATATTAGTGCATCTTAAGGCGAGATGGCTGAATAAAGTAATGGGAACTCAGGGTAATACACTTAACCACTTTCATGTGCTGTTTTTTCATTGCTGCTCGTGGTCAATTTGGCATAACACTATTTTTTATTAGATCACTTACTAAGATTATTTCATCATTATCTCGTTATCAAATACTTACATGAAAAAATAATGATATAGGGAGAATAACCATTGTAGAGTCATTACCATTTTGAGAGTTATTTCTAGATCGGATATATGTAAATATTTTTAAAAAACTAAATACAATTTAACTTTTTAACATACATCTCATCAGTTCATTGCAGCAAAACCAAATCAAGGCACACACATACGCACAATCCCCTGACAAACCTCTCTCTGCACTGGAAACACTTAATTAATCATTCTGCCTTGCACTTCAGCAACTTAGTCCTCTCCATGAAGTAATTTAAGCCAAGGGCTCAACCACCATACAAAAAGGATACAACCTGGGCAGAGAACAATCTCTGAAGGTCTCCTGAAGCCAAACTGAGCTAAAACTCTCAAATCTCAAAGTGAAAGGGAACTTCAAAGGAAGAAACAGTTTCTGTGGATTAGTGGCATTGAGAGTTTCAAGGATGAATTGAAAAAAAAAACAGTATGGATTTGGACTCATTCTACTGAAAGCACAAAGCGTATCAGGGGGAACGTGACACCTTTTAAAAGAAAATTTTAATTTCTTGATAAGGATGTTGAGTTTTTCATCTGGGAAACTTCAAGTAGAAATTTAACTTCTCACACTAGCAGCTATACCCCTCAAGTTCATTCACATTAGACTACTCCACATGGCCTTTGAGAATGGAGATCTTGGGAGAGCCGGGAATATTTTAGGGTGCTCTTGAAGAAAATCCTGTAGGCATTCATTTTGGTTAGCATATGAACGTTTGAAATCCTAGACTGTTTTTTATTTTCTCCCTGCTGAAATAAAAATGTATCTAACTCTGAGACGTGATGATATTTATGAAAAACCCAGAAGGATGTTATATCAAAGTGACTTGTTCTGCTTACCAATATCCCAAGGAAGATAAGGATAACGGTATTGAAGAAACACTGTATGATTAGAAGTTTCCAGTAATTTGGGTTTCTAGTCAAATCTTCTCAGTGATGACCTGGCATTTGTCTTTCAGATATTTTCTCTGGACACCTTGTATCTTTATTTTAAAGAATTATCATGTGTGGTGGTGTGAAAAAAGCTAGGCATTTTCCAGTAAAATGGCAATCTGTACTTTCAGGTGCATGACTATACAATATGAACTTGAGACTATGTAACTAAATTCTCCTTCCCATCACTTTAAAACAAATCTACAGACTTCACCAAAAGGCATGTAATATTTATGACCTGTAACAGTCTACAGGTAGCTATCACTATGGATAAATTATTCCCCAGGATGAAATTAGATTTCTTATCTGTGAAAGAGTTTAGCAACCTCTTAGGAATATTAAGAAATTCAATGAGCTAGTATGCAAACTATTTCCTATATAGTAAATGCTTAAAAAATATGTCAAAGATGTAATATTCATTATAATTTCAGCAAACTTTGAAACCAAAGGTTTCATGTATGATTCAACAGTCTTCATAAAGATCTTTTGGTGTTGACTCATCTCTCTACAACTCAGTGTTCACTGCCCTGTATGGGGACAAAGAGGCTCACACACAAACCTGGTACTTCTGTATTTAAGGACAGTCCTAAGTTAAGTCTCGGGCTGGTATGAGACTTTCCATTCTTAATTTTCTCTGTAACTCTCAAGTATCAATAATTGTTTCTCCTTTATCTCCACTCTGTCCATCTGATGAAGGGTAATGAAAGATTCTTGACTGGTTCTGTTCTCTCTGGTCCTTGAAAAATTACCACAGTACTCTAAATTTTATTTTATTTACTCTACTACTTGTCCTCAAAGCACAGATAGAATTAAGGAAAAAATACTATCTATGCACTCATTCCAGACTTCAAATTTGAGAAAAAGTTAATTATAAAGAGGGAAATGGGATGGTTGGGGACAAGTAGAAACTCATTTTTAATATTCCAAAAGGTTTAAATATAATCTCTCAAGCCTTTATAAATTTAAACTGGGGAAGATACAAATGTGACTTAATTCTACTATAAAGACATTTTTAGGAAATGGGCAAAATCATTATTCATAGAAGAGAAAACCCAAATGACCACTAAATACAAAAAATGCTCGACTCTGCTGGTAGAAAGGAAAACCCAAATTGAAACCACATTGAAGTGCCATTTTATATCCTTTCATTTCAAAACTCAAAAAAATAAAATATATGACTAAGTCAGAATTAGAGAGAATATGAAAAATTAGGAATTCACATAGTACTGGTGAGAGTTTACTACATTTTGGGGTGTTTTAAATGTCCATAAAATGGAAGTTGTATATATTTCCAATATGTCCCTGAGAAACTGTCATGCATTTGCAATGGCACCCTGTACAGGAACATTCATGGAGATATCTGGAGACATTGTCAAAGCAGTATTGTTAAAGGTATACCAACCAGAGCAAAAATCAATCAATCATGAGATGTTCACATGACAAAAGAACATGGCCAGAGATGCACCAAACTATTTCTGTTCCTATCAACAAGGGCACATCTTACAAACACATTTTCAGAAAGAAATATGGTATTTTGAATACCTAGAAAATATTATTTAGGTAATGTGTAAAGCCACACAAAGGAACATTGTACGCATATCAAGTACACATAGTAATAAAAATATACATAGTACATAGTACATAGTAATAAAATATAGTAATAAAAATATAAAGAAATATATTGAATTATAGACAGACAAGGGCAGAAGTTGCTTCTTCAGAAGCAGATATTATTGGGAAGTTGAGTGAGTTACACAAGGGCTATGAAAAGTATTGATTATTAGCTTTTAAGATGAGCAACAAAAAAAGGAGGAAAGAAGTAACATTAATGGGATATTTAATCTGTTAGACATTTTATAGATAGACAGAGTATGGTTAACTTTCCCATTTTACAGATGAACAAATATAAGAAGTTTAAGTATATGAAAGATTTTTAAAGATATAATACAGATTTGACCAAGTGTTATTGGTTCCAAAGAAACTAGATATAAGCTATTTCATGGAAAGGGAAAGAAGCTTCAGCTCACAGAAAGATCACCAAGGACACCCCATAAAATATATTAGTACACACAAAGCCTGGCAAACTGCTTTCCTTCATTTGGTTTATATTATAACTCAACACCTCTGATGATTTCTTTTCTCATGTACTTATGTGTCTACCCCTAGCAGATTTATTCAAGTCCAGTGTCTTTGTCCTGCCATAGCCTCATGCTGTAATCAGTGCTCAGCATAAAGTGAGTACATAGAACAAGCTGGATAGATGGTGAATGATACATAATAACAGAGGCGGACCTACATGATCAGGTAGAGATTATCCCATCATTCATTGCTATGGATGTTTGATTTCAAATGCAAAAATCAGTACAGACAAGAAAAGGTAAATAAAAAACAGAGCACTTTGGCTCAGCTGCAAAATGAAAGGGGGCTACATGTTCTATTATGGGGCACAAGGTAATTCCCTTCAAAGTGGTAATTATGGGAGATGATTCTAATTTGAAACTGGTTTCCTAATTAGTATTTGGCTCTTCGAAATTTTAAAGGCCTTTAATTTATATATATTTTGTTTAACTCTCTATAACTCACCCCCACCATCAACAGACCCCAAAAATTTCTTTCTTAAGATTGAGGAGGTGAGTCATATAAAGAGTCAAAGAATTCTAAGTCCCTATCCAGAACATTATTTTGCTACCCAAAGTCTGGAAAATGTAGGAAATATGAAAAGTTATTAAATAAAACATTAATATTATAAAATAATTTTCTGCTCATCTGATACCTGTGAAATCTTCACTGATCATCTAAACTAAAATAGTAGCCACCTCTTAATCATGCCTATATCCTTCCTCAGCTTTCATCTTCTGGGAAATAGCCTAGAATCTACTTTTCTCTCTTATGTCTCCTCTTCTCCATAAAATACAACTTCTAAGATGGTGAGAACTTCACCTAAGCTGTTCATGGCACCTGGAATAATGCCTAGAAGATAATGAGCCCTAAAATGGATGTATGATTGACTCTATCTTAACATTTGCAGCAATAATCCTAGTCAGATTTTCTTTTAAAAAGCGAAAATCTTCCTCTGTGATTGTACTTATAATTAGTATCTTCAAATACAGTAGACAGCAAAGTTCGTTCTTTTTTCCTTTTTCATAGATTGAGGCATAATTGACAAAGAATTGCACATATTTTAAATACACACTTTGGAATGATGCAACATGTAACATGAAATCCTTACTACAATCAAGTTAATGATCATATCACTTATCTCCAAGAGTCTTTGTGCCCCTTTGTAACTGCTTTGCACCCCTCTGTTTTCAAATAGTGAATTATCTGGTTTTTGTCACTAGAAGTTAAAATTTTCTAGGTTTTTTCTGAAATCAGATAATACAGTATGTACTCTGTTTCTGCCTGACTTTTTTCCACTCACCATACATATTTTGAGACTTTTTATGTTGTATATATCACTAGTTTAACCCTTTTATTGCTAAGTAGTACTTCATTGTGTGAATATATCACAGTTTATTTATCCATTAACCAGTTGGTGGGTTTCCAGTTTTCGACTACTATAAAAAGCTTCTATAAATTTTTTGTGTGCAAATCTTTATTAAGATATATGATTTCCTTTCCTCACCCTCCTAGAAGTAGAATGACTAGGACATATCACAGTAGTATGTTAAAGATTTTTTTAAATAGACAACTTTCCAAAACGATTGCATTATTTTGCATTCTCATTAGAAGTATATAGAAATTCTAGTTGGTACACATCCTTACAACATTTGAAGTGGTCAATCTTTTTATTTTTTGGTATTTTAATACATGTATATTGATACATAATTATGTTTTAATTTGTGTCTGTTAGCAAATATACTCATGAAAATATGCTATCATTATGTCTTCTTTGATGAAGTTTCTATTGAAATATATTGTCCATTTAAAAAATTCAATAATTTAATTTCCTACTAGACAGTCAATTATATATTCTGGAAATTATTCTTATTGAAATCTGTAATTTTCCAGGATATTTTCCCCAGTCTGTGACTTATCTTTTTATTCTTTTAGCAATGTCTTCAAAAAGCAAAAACAAACAAACAAAAAACCCCACAGTTTCTTTACTGAATAAATTTACTAAAGGTCATTACTCTTTGTTAGGATCTAAAAATTCAGATGTTTACTTAGAAACAATGTCCCTGTCTTCAAGGTGCTTGTGTTTAATATAATGAAGAGCTACTAGTGATAAATGCATGGAAATGGATTACTACAATTTGCTACAAATATTGGACGTGGGCATTGCACATCCAAGTAAGGTTGTGACCCATCCTTTGCAGAGTTGAAGATCATAAAGAAATCCACAGTTGGAATAATATTATAACATTTGTCTAATTTGACTTGACATAAATAAAAACAATAAACAATGAAACAGGACACCCTTATCTGACATATTTCTGGGCTGCAAATGACTCTTGATTCTTTTAGTGGTATACACCTATTTTTCATTCTATAATACTACTACTACTATATAAACTATATTGCTTTTGATAATTTTCTTACTTATTTTGAGTTATCTAAAATGGAGGGAAATAAATGAATTTTGCTCATAGTAACACAGAAATATGTCACAGGTTCACCTACATTTAAATAAAGAATGTAATTAATAGACATAAAACCTTAAAATAAAAAGACAGCATGTGCTTATTTGGAGAAGTAGAAGGACACAGATTTAGGGACACTGTGTACTTATTCCTTAGATAATCTAAGGAATAGAGTCCTGACTTAGGAAGCGTGGGGGGAACTTTTTTTAAAGTGGATAAGAGAACATTAGAAATGTTGAGTCAACATGACTGATGATGAATTCATTCTAAGGTCTTAGAGATATCATCATTTGTGATTATAAGGTTTTGTTCCAAATTTACTGAAAGAAAAAAATAGTGCTATTGGTAGAAATGCAAAAGTACTTAGGAAAATTACTTAGTTTTTAGTTAAGGACAAGTTTGATTACATACTTTAATTTTAGACAAACAGCAAGACATTCAAATGGAAATGTCCAGTAGACAGTACTAAGTATGACTAAATATTAGAGGAATCCATAAGGATCAGAGGAAACCATTTATGAATCATCATCAAAAGGGTAAATCTGAGAGTAGATACATTTTTAAAGGAATGTAGAAATAAAGAAAATGCTGAGTAGAAAAAAGAATATTGGAAAAGGGCCTTGAATTATTGTAACACAAAAGCATTGTGTTTAAGGTAACTAAATTGCTTTAATTTCTTCTTCCTCAGGAAAATACATTTTTATAATATCTGATATGGGCAGAGGTATTTTATTGATAAATGGAGCACTTACAGGTTTTCAAGAGACCCTATTCCATTGTCTGAAACTTTAAACAAATGGAAAAAACCTTTCTTGTGTTGAGTCCCATATGACCAAACTATTAACTTTGACCTTGGTTACAGCTCCTGACACAGCATAGGCACTAAACCAATGTTTGCTAGATGACCAGATGGTTCTTCTCCTGTTCTTAGTCAATTTAGTAAGCCTGCTCTCTTCCAGGAGTAAGATAAATGGCTGACCAGTTATATAAAATTTAGTTATATAAACCCATTTAATTTAAACTTCGTAATTATCTGTCTTTTGATGTTCTAAAGTAAATATTCTGAATTTACAAAGAAAATTATCTTATGATATGATATCCATACACAGGTATTTTGAAGAATGAGGAGATATGCCACATGGTTTCCTTATCAATAAAAGTATGCAGAGATATTTGTTCTGAGTGAAAATATTTCAGAAAACTGAAAGTTCTGTATAGTGGTTGTGGAAGAGGGTACTTATGAGCAAGTAAAAGATGTGTAAAAAGATTGTGAATCATTGAGCAAATTGTATATGGATTTTCAGTAGATAATGATAGTTCTATTTTTTTATTGAAAATAAATCTATCATTATGGGCATTGTGGAAGAGGGGAACAATGAGAAAATTGCCTACTTAAGCAGACAAAAAAGAGATAGTATAAAATGTGACACTGATATATTGGACCATGAAAATGCACCCTACTTGAAATTCTTTACATCAGAATCCTATTTATTATTTTATTATCCTGTTAGTCCATTAATGGGTTGTGCTAACCTTGGGTGGGTCACTGTACTAAGTAAGACCTGAACTACATCTCTGATGAAGAATCATGACTTGGGATACACCCAAGTTCTAGCTCCTTAAGTGGGAAAACTGTTTAATGGAATGCACAGTCTTTACTTAGGAATGGTCATAGTTAGACTAAACGACCTCTATTTCTAGGTCATTTCTGCTACTCAGAATTATTTCCTGTCTTGGGAGAGGTGGTCACAACAGATCTGAGCTTACTGTTTTAATTTACTCTTCAATGATAGCTAATATAGCACAGTGATTAAAAGCATCAATTTGGGAATCAAGGAAATCTGTGTTAAATTTCTTATTTTGTTGCTTACTGGTTGTGCAAGCAATGCTAACTCACTTACCATCTCTGGATACCCATTTTTCTTCTAAAGTGAGGATACAATGTTTATATTCTTGTAAGTTTTAAATGGCTATTAAAAGACTAAAATGGCATAACATATATAATGTGCCAACTTGATGGCTAAAACAATTAAAAATTATTATTGGGTTCTTGATCCTCTAGAATTCTTGACCTTCCTATTACATTAGAAATTTATATTCCCTCATTCTTCCTCTAAGGAATGTTCATGACCTTGAGATTTAGGAATTATACAAATACCTGTTATTCATAATATAAACAGTTAAGCTTCAGAATAGCAAGACACTTTAGAAACTATAGGAAACTGATTCGAGAAGTTGTCTTACATTCATTCTTACCAACTTAGAATGTAGCCAAAGTTAAGAGAGAGAAATCAGTGAGTAAAATCCTGATGCCTAAACAAGGACTGATGATATTAAAGAAGCCAAACCTATACACTAATTACAAAAGCACCTGCAAACCTATAGATTTCCTAACCTTCACACTACCTGCCCTTGAAAGTTTTGATGTTCTGCTAAATTTACTAGAGAGAACAGTACAGTAAAGAGTAAACATCCAAGAATGCTTATATTAGTATAAAACTCCTCCAAAGAAAGAAAGATCCCAAAGAGGCTGACATACACATGGACAGTGCTCAGTCATTCTCCAAGTCTTGAGATACACATGAATTAAAAAAGGATAAAGAGGGAACCAGAGTCTTCTCAACCTCTGGAAGCGACCCCCACTGGGAACCTATCCCACCCAGTCCACTGAGGACCCGAACCAGTACCACCCAACCGCAGGACCTGCAGTCCTGTGAAACCTCAAATCAGACCCAGAGACCCAGTAAGTGAAGGAGAGAGAGTAATCCAAACTAAACATCTCTGTGTACTGCCACAGAAGTGCTTGGACCCAGTACCAGCAACTGGGTGATTGAAGGAGAGCAAAGTCTCAACCTGGACCCGCCAAAGCTGTAGACAAACTCCAGCAGGCTGCAGCCCCCTGAGGACTCTGTAGGGGCACTCTGCAGCAACCACTACTTTGGAAGAAGTCAGAAGAAAAGACAACCACAGTGTTAAATACAAGGCAGACAAGAAAGTCATGCCCAAATCTTAATCATCCTAAAACAAAACTTGGATGGCACAAAGAGAGAAAGATGGCAGGAGCTCCTAGAGGAAATACATTGACATTGATTGGGGCAAACTAACAGATAAAGAATTTCCAAAACAGTTATAAAAAACCAAATGAGATTCAGGAGACACATGCAACCACCCAAAGAGAACAGGAAGACCTCAAAAAAGAACTGAGAGATCAATGGGAATACGACACCAAGGACATTAAAACTCAGAAGAAAACCCTAGCAGAAATGCTAGTGATAAAAGACATTGCCGAAAAACTGAAGATAAATGTGGAAATCTCCATATACTGACTCCATTTCACAGAGAAATAAAATTTAGAAATTGAGTTCAAGATAACACAGGCAACCCTCACCAAAGAGAAGCAAGATTGCTACAAAGTAAAGAAATCCTGTGAAAAAGATCAGATTCCATGAAGCACAAACACCAGGATAACAGGCATCCCAGAAGAAGGGAGAAAGGAGGAAAAAGCTTAAAGAAGTAATAGCAGAGAAGTTTTTGCATTTGTCACAAAATGTAACCATTGAGTTTCAAGAAATGAATAGAACACTGAAATTTCTAAACGTAGGAAGTCCTACAGTAGGACATACAATGAACTAGCAAAATCCAGTGATAAAAAAATTACTGAAGTTACTAGAGAAAAGAGAAACAAACTGCAAAGGAACATCATCAGACTTATTTCTCAACAGAAACCTACTGTCCAGGAGAGAGTGAAATAACATATTCAACAAGCTAAAAGACAAAACTACCAGCCACAAATATACTTCCCTGCAAAAGCATCATTCAAATAGGATGGATAAAAACCTGACTTTCCAGTCAGTCTCTACTTAGGTCCAATTGCAAGCCAATGGCTGTATCTACAGAAGGGCAATTGCTAGTTGTAGAAAGCATCATTTTTCTCTAGAACCTCCACTATGATTCTTTTATCAGGGCTTATCAGAAACTTCAAATAATACCTGCTCAATTGCAAGTGTTCTTATTACAATCGGCATCCCTGAATTCCATTGTTCTGTACCTGGAAAGCCGTACAGCCTTCTTGTGCTTAAGTTTCTGTTTAGAGGTAGCGACCTTCGGGCTACTTAGCACACCTGGTCAGAAGACTAAACCCAAATATGCTACGTGTTGCCTCAATATTCAAAGGGGTCTAACAAATGACGATACTCATTTTCAATAGACAGGTTGCTAAGTGCAGCAGCCTAGCTTTCACTTGGGAGAGAAAATTCCCACCTTCTGTCCTTTGAAGACATCCATAAAATCTGCTACTTCCTGCTCTTTAGATCCTATCAAAATGGTGTCCCAGTGAATCAAGCAGGTGTTCTATTGGGCACTAAGACAATCAGATTTCCTGAGGATGCAATTATGGATCACAGTTGGAGAGCCACACACTTGAGAGGAAGACTCAGAAAGACCATCTGCTTCCAGATACACCTAGCTACGGTTCATATCTCAGAGTGAAGACAAGATAATTTCTATTTTTTAATTCCTTCTTTAAAATCTCTAAATAGCTCTCTATCACAAAGTCTAAACTCCTTATCTTTTTAACTTCCTATCTTCTGCATCATCAAAGTACCAGCAGATAGAAATCACAATGAATGATATGCTTTGTTATAGTCACTGACCTCCATGGAGGACACTTACTCTTCTTTCCACTGCCAACAAACACGGACACATAGATGCACCTATATCACTTTGCCTGATTAACTCCTAGATAGATATTCTTTTATTCTATTCTTAAATATAATTTCTATCATTTTCATTCCATTCTCCCCAGCCTCCAGGACTGAATTAGGTATTCCTCATTAAATGCCCATCTAGAGTGGGGAGGGAAAAAGGCAAAGTAGGCTTTGTCTGTAGATCTGATTAAACCTATGGACCAGTTACTTAACCTCTGTGCCCCACATACCTTAAAATGCTCCAAAAATGGTTTGTTATAAGGGGAAAAAATGACAGCTGGCATATAACTTATAAATGTGTATTCTTGGCACAGTACATAAGACATAATATATTATCAACAAATGGACATTATTGTCCTTTGCCATATTAATTCTGATACCACAAAACTGTGTATTATAGTTCTTCACATATTTTTCTTTTTTTAATTAGATAGGAAGTTCTTTAATGCTTTATTCATGCTTGTAATTTTAGTTTCAGCATAGTACTGGGAGTATAGTAAATTTTCACCAAATATAAACTTTTGCTATTACATTATTTTTATTAAATTATTAGTATTATTATTACAAATCCTTAGAACTGGAGTAGCAACCAGTTCTTGGTAAACAAAGTTATACTGGACAGGACATATCTAGGCCAGGCCAATAACCTACAACTCTCCTTTGGAAACCCCAGCTTGAAATCCTCCTGCTTCTTCATTCATAGTTCTTGTGCTGAGAGAGGTGAGAGGTGAGAAGTTTTATAGCTTCTATTCTTATAACTTAAAAGTCCTGTAGAGAATCTATACTCATTCAGTAGCATGTTACATTTTTTTTTATTTAGATTTTTTTTGTTAGTGGACTTAACAGAATTTAAAGAGTGCAAATATAGTTTTTTGAACTTCTCCAAAATATCCACACTGTTATATATGTTTGCCCATGATTTTTTTCCTCCTCTTGCCCTTACTAAGCCCCTGAAACCACTGACCCCCTCATGAAGTTATTCTTCCTTCCTCTGATCAAACTGGCATCCAATGGTGTTGACACCTTAAGTGTGAGCACTGGCATCGCCAATGACTACAAAGTCAAGAAGTATCAACACAAAGTTATGCCAAAGATTTTCTTCCAAAGGAAGGAGGATCCCTTTTCCTTATCTTTGTGACCCATTTTGGGTTCCAGAGCATCCTGGATGACCCCTGGAACTTTCATATCCATACACTAAACAATCATTGGTTTCAAGTCTTTGAGGTAGGAGAAACTGAGAAATGGGGATCCTGGGGATTCTGGAGAGAACACCAAAACTATGTACCACAATCATCTCAGTGCTGACACCATGTACCAGCTCCAGCACTAACTTCATGTGCACCCTTTTATTTAATCTTTGCAATATGCCTGTTTTGCAGATTAGGAAAGTAAGGATTGCATAGATTAAAATCTTGCCCAAGGTCACCCAGTGAAAGCCTAGTGTATATTCTAAAGTCCAGATGTCCTGATGGCAAGTGTAGATTGAAGATAGTGGAGTAGAAGAAACATGGGTGTCCCAAAGAATGGGTTAGAATTAGCTAAGATTGTAGGCCTCTTTTTGTCTGGTTACATGCCTTTAACAACTCCTACCAAAAATGGAGAAAAACAAACGGATGAAAAGTCTCCTATTTGAACTCTGAGTAGTCCTACATGTCTAAATCCTGCTCATGAGAAGGGCAATAAGTCTAATTGGCTTAGAGGGTCAGGGAGGGGATGAACTGTAAGAAACTAGGCGGTGCTGACGGTCAGCAGCTGCAGATACTTAGATAGTGCTACTCAGTGTCTCAGCAGCAGAGAAAGAAGCTTTTGGAGCCAGAGTTTTAGTATTTATCAGGATGAGACAACTTGCATTGATTTTCAGCAATATTTCAACAAAAGAGCCCCCTGGATGAGGAAATAAATACTTCAGAGAAAGAAAATTTGGTACGTAGGATTTTATTATGAAAACGGACAGGAAGGGATTTTGTAGCAATGCTCAAACCATGCAGGCCACCCAGGGATGCCATTTAGTCAGACAGTTAATGGGCAATTGGGAGCTGAGACCTAGGGGTCATGAGAGGATTAATTCTCTCTCCCTGAGAGAGAGCCAAGGAACCCTGCCCCCCATTTTCCTTGAGAAGACTGGAGTTGTGACACAGAGACCAGTAGATAATTGAGCATCTGTCTGGTGGCCTAGTTGTAATTGGAGCCTTTAAGACCATGGCTTGTTGACCCTTGAAATTCTACCCATTGACCTAGCATCACGGGCTATTATATTTGTCTCCTAGAGTTTAAGTAGCCTTGTCTAGAAGAATAGTGGAATAGCCCAGTGTGAAGGAGGCCCATGTTGGAGAAACAGTTTTTCCTTTTGATTACCTCTCACATATTCCACTGGGTCCCTATTTTCCCTCCTAACAGAGTTGGGGGCTTTGATACTGGACTAATCTGAGATAGTTTGGTAGTGTATATCATGGCCATTCTGTTCCACTTTGCTTCAGGAAGACTCAGGTTGCGGCAAGTCAGTTACAGAGTTCTGAAGATTCACTGTAACTCCCCAAACTCTCAGTTGGATCTTACCTATATTTCAGTGGAGGGTCGTGTGTTGCTCCATCCACAGGCTCTGCTGCCCTCCATGGGAAGTCATGATTCCAGGGTTCCAGATGTCGTAGGAGCTGTTTCCTTATGTGCAAGCCAGGAGTGTTAACAAATTGCCTGGTGCCCTGGTGGTTACTGAAGAGTCCTGAGTCTATAAAATACTCTATTGGAATCACCTGTTCAATTGTGGACTGCTGGGCTCTGCCTCATTTTCTGACTTAGTTGTTCTGAAGTGGAGATCAAGGATTCACATGTCTAATGAGTGCCCATATAATGACTGAACTTTGAGAACCCTTTAACAGAGAAAAGTTTAGACACCCATAGCAGGATATAACGTAACCTGCTGAAAGTTGCATATTTGATGACAGAGTTTGCAGGAGATGTAATTAATTATTGACTAAGGATTGGGTAGATGGCAGGGGGATGAGAATGAGAAAACTATGATGATTCTGGAGAATGACATCAACATTAAACACCTCTCACCTAAAATGTAAGCATCATCTTGGAATCAGCTGACACAAAGTCCAAATTCAGTCAATTCTACTCCTAAATATCACAAATCTATCGACTCTTCATCTGTGACTTCCTAGCTCACCTTTCTCATCATCTCCTAACACAGTCTCTTAACCACCTGTTCCCTCTATTTAAAATCAGCTCTCCTTGCAGCAATGGAAACGATGCGCTTAAACAAAACCTTGATGACCTGTTTTATTTTCAAATTAATCAGTAATGTATGTTATCAAATTAAGTCTAAAAAGGTGTTTCTCTGACTATTTTTATCCCTCAGTCTCAGCAAACAACTTGAATATTATTCTTGCCAATTAAAATGTTAAGTATCTCTAGAGCAGGGACAAAGACTTTTTCTCTTTGCATTCTTAGTATATAGACTATAATCATCATCAAAGTATTAATATGAATAATTTTCCACGCCCTTTACATTATACTCATTATCTTTCCACTTTAAACCTACAAATTAGACATCTACAAGGAAATGGAGGCTCAGAGAGGTTAACAGCTTACTCAGGATCACAGAGCTAATAAAGTGCAAAACTGAGATTTGAACCCAAGCCTGTTAGATTCAAGGTAATATCACCCAAGATACTTCTTCCACCATGGTTGCCAGAGGATAAAACCATTCTTTGTTTCCTGAACAGATCCGCTGATAATCTATGCTACTTAGCCTGACATGTAAGGCCAGCTTCCTGCAGAGTTCACATTCCAGGTTCGCTTTTGCATTTGTGCCTTAGGACAAGTCAGTCCCTTTGTCTGGAATGCCCTTCTCACCTATTTTGTTCCCTCATTCTTCAGGAATTAGTTCAGGCTCTCCTCTACTAAAGTTTCTCTTTCCAGACTGTTTCCATAGCATCTTAAATAACACTGTTTTGAAATGTATCACAACTTTACTTGTCTGACACCCTTTCCCCCACCATGAGTCACTGAGCTTTTAGGGGAAACTCATTTGAAATCCACATTGCCTGGAATAGAATATGTGAATTATTTAGGGCATTTGTGACTGCAGGAATCAAAATTTTAATTCAACATGACTTAAATAAAAAGAAAAATTGAAAGGCTCACAAGTTGAAGTACAGCTAAAAATAATAATCAGGGATTTTGTGAAAACTGGCTATTTTATATACCTACAAACACAGAAATATTATCTAACATTTAGTGCCTGTGTGATCCCTTATGCACTCAGTATACAGAAACTGTTGTCACCTGGATATTATCTATATCCAGATCACATATGTAAGTATTACTTGCAAACACTGCAGTTCTAGACTGGATTATTTTTTCTATTTCCTAGATCAGTATTTCTCAAAGGGTGAGAATCACATACTTTGGATCATAGGAGGCACTTGTTAAAATGTAGATTCTTAGGTCTTTTTTATACTTACTGAAGGAAAGCATAAAGGAGTTTAGGAGTGCAGGGAGGAAGCTCAAACATCCTTATTGAAAGCCCTGCAAGTAACTCTTATTCGCATGTCCCTCCCCTCCTTTCACATTCCCTAATAGAATCATTTATTTTTATTTTATTATGTTTTAGAGAGATGTTTGAAAGTATCCAATTACTTCACACCCTTATTCTATAGGTGAGGAAACTGAGGTTCAGGAAAATCTAGCAAATTGTCCAAGATTAATAAATGTCAAAACTGAGATTTAATCATTTTTTCTCTTCCTTAATTCATTTGATTTTTATCATTGCTACTTCTCTACTGGTGTAGCAGAGCCAGTTCTATGTTCAGCAAATCAAATAGATAGCACATTTGATGCTTAGAAACATCTTTAGAAGTGGGTGCTACTATTAACCTCATTTTACAGATAAACAAAAGGTTCAGAAAAAAGTAAATAATTTAAACATGGTCACCTCTATTGGGTGATTGCTGGGTTTCAGACCAGAGAGCCTGATTCTACACTTCACTACTGCATGTTCTCGCTCTTCTGGGAAATGAGCACATCAGCATATCTAAGTGATATTTCCATTCTTAACTACTGTCATGACAGAGCTTTTGCAAATCTAATGTTCAAATGTTGCACTCTCCTCTCTATGCTCCAGTCTTCCAGGTCGGCCACCAACATGACATCAAATCAATTTTATTTTAGCCCAGATAGGACCATGTCTCCAGAAAGTGGTGTTTAGCTGTTACACTGCAATTACAATCATTACTCTCTCGATAGTCAGATGTTATCCATGCTTAAGGGAGAATGAGTAAAGGATTTAGAGTGACTGTACCCGGTCCTGGGACCTGAGTTTGAGAACAGCCTCCACATTGTATCAGTAGTGCTACCCATGGATTAATTTGCTGATGTTCTCTGATTCTCAGTAGCCTCTGCCGTGATCTCTACTTGTTGAAATCCTCACTTCCCTTTAGACTTCTGTTCTAAGTGTGGCTGGACCAACATGAGCAATACCTGGCATTTGTTGGAAGTACAGACACTCTGAACCCACCCATGACCCGTGGAATTAGAACTAGATCCCCAGTGATTCCTACAGACATCAGAGTTTGAGGAACACAGCCTCAAGTCACCTCTGTGACTCCCTAAGACTTTCTTGGTGTGAATCCCCAGTCTGCACCTTGTCAGCAGTATCCTTGGCTAGTGAATTAACCTCTCTCTGTGTCACTTGTTTCACTGCAAAATGAGGACAATGTCTCACCTGCAAAATGAGGACAATTTCAATTGTAGATTGCTTGTGAGCACTGGGATAGAAAGCAGTAAGTTTTTGAAGCTGAGTTAATTATCCAAAAAATTGTATTCTTCTCAGTCCACATCAGTGATTATGATTTTGTCTCTTTTGTATATTGCACTTTGGTGTTTGTATTCATCTTTAGTTCTAGTCTCTGAAAGTACAGGTCTGACTGGTCAAGGATCTTTCTAATATAGTTGATGTTTAATGATTTGATTATTTTCTAATGGCCAAAAAAAGGCCCCCTATGTCAGAGAACCAGATAAATTCTTGATTTTTTCAGTAAAGTTTGTATACTGTGCAGAATCTTCCAAAAAGCACAACATATGGGCATAGGCCCTAATTAAACACTTGCTGAAAGTAAATTGGTTAATTAGCGTTGACCGCCACTTCCCACAGAGGGTAAACAACACAAGGTCTGTAGAAAACACCAACATCCTGTGGGGGTAGAAACAGGGCTTGTGTTCAGGCAAAAATATGTCCTTTAATAAATGCTTTTATGTGCTTCATCCTGTCTGTATTAGAAAAATTCTTTTTAAAACTAAGTTCAAGAACAAATAAAATGGTAATAGCCCAGGGAATTTCTGATTCTAACATTAAGTTTCAATTTACAATGGTGTTACCATTCTTCCCAAGGATGGGTGATTTGGGGAGTTAGGGATGCAAGATTTCCTTTTTTTACAAATAAATATCAATTTCTAGTTGAACCCTTTATCAAAAATAACTGAGGAAATGACTGGAATATGTCATCAATCACTGGGATCTGCCCAAACTTTAGTAGAGAAGGCTAAATTTCTAACTATTTATTTTTAGGGAGGTTATTTTATGTTACCAGTATAATAATTTCATTTGTATAAAAATCAAGGATCTGTTTCAGATAAAATGCAATCTAACCTAACTCATCATTCATCCACCCTTCACACTAAGCTCAAGCCATTTGTGAGGTTTTTGATTCATGTTTATTTTCATCTGGGTGTGCAGTGTGGGTTTTGGCTAGCAACAACAATGGAAATGCCATGAGAAAAAGAGGTGGTCTCAAAGTGTTCTGGTCTTGACCAACCCTGTTGTTTCATGAAATTGAAGTTTTGACATTAAGCCTCTTGAAGAGTAAGTGCCAAATAATGCTGGTTTTGGTCATAATAGGGCAACAAATAAACATTTTTCCTCTACGGTATGGCCTAGTGAGAGATGGCTGGGAATAAGAAGCATCCCAAGGCTGAAATTTGGTAATCTGACTTTTGGTTTTGCCTCAGTCACATAATTAGTGTGCAATGAATACAAAAAGCATCTTTTTATACTAGAGATACTTAGAGTGGTATTCTAGAGGGTAGGCTAATGATTCTCTTTATCATTCCATTGAAGACCCCACTAGTTTTCCTTTTTTCCCTCCTCCCCTCTCTCCTTCTTTCCTTCCTTCCTTCCTTGCTTCCTTCCTTCCTTCTTCTCCCCTTCCCTCTTTCTTTTTGCTTCCTTCATTTCTGTCTTTAGTTCTTTTCTTCTTTCTCTTTAAAAAGAACTTCTCAATGAACTCAAAGGCAAAACAATAACTCAAATTAAGGATGTGTCTACCTAATAAGGGGAGAGAGAGAGAGAGAGAGAGAGAGAGAGAGAGAGAGAGAGAGAGAGAGAGAGAGAGAGAGAGAGATATTATAAAACATGCTAAATTAAAGCTGGTTCTAGGATGACACATGACTATGCTCTGAATTGAAGAAATTGACCAGGTGAGCAGTGAATGAAGAGAGGGCCACTATGGCAAAATAGTTGCATAGCAGTCCACTTACCTGACATCCTTGGGGTTTTGAATATGTTTACAAATTTCTTGCTTGTTGGAATAGCTATGTGAAGTTTGGTTTGAGTTGCTGTTCGTTTAACTCAGCCACAGAGACTCCCTGTTTGAAACCACAAATGCTCTTTGTACTGAGAAAGCAGTCCCATGGCTTATGAAACCCAGCTATTTCGTTGGCGTCATTTCAGTTTCATGTTCTTCCATTAGAAACTGGTTCTTAAATTAGGGGTGAAAAATGCAAATGAAATGTTTCTCCTATTTTTTAAATTCAAATATAGAGAAATTTCCGGAGTTGAAGAAAACTCAGTGTCTTATGTTTTCTATCTACTTGCTTGCCCCTCTACATATCTAAAAAAGTCACAGTCAATTCATATAAGAACAAATGCAATTTAATGTAAGCAAGAAATCTTTTTTTTTTTAAGGAAAGGTGCAGCCAGTAATGAAGGTGAGTAGGCAGGCAGGTAGGAAGAGAAAAAAGAAGCATTTGTATTTATTTTATTTAGCTGTTCATCTTGGTTTTACCCCCGACCCCAGAATGTGCACCCCCATCCTTAGGATGTATGTGGACTGCACTTAACTGGAATGGCGGCCCTAACCTCTAACCTAACTCCACCAGTATGCCAAGAAATCTCCTTGTTTCACAAGGGCTAGGGAAAATAATGATTATTTACTGTTAGAGTCAAGTTTTCAGTATTTGTGTTATAAAAATGTATGTATTTTGCTGAGCTTAAACTTTATAAATTCTTAGGACAACCTCACATGGATGACTATTGTTTCAAGTTAGTATGCCCCCCTGATCTGTTTTTTTATATTTTAGTTAAAACTTTCATTTACAGCTTTCCTTACAGACGGTTCTTGACAAATCTCTGGTTGACTGATTCAGGGCTTTGTTGAACTTTGGGAGGGATCAATTGGTGGGAAACCAGGGTACATATGGCTTCTAGTTGTATATCCCTAGTTCCAGAGGAATTTAAATGTTTTGAACATTCCAGAGATTTCTATTAGAGCTGAGTTCCCTCCAATTCACTGTTGGGTATTAGCTATAATCTTGATATAACAGGTTTCAGGAAACCCTAAAAAATTTTAGGCACACAAACTTCACAATTCTTATCCAGGAACACGTCCAACCGCAGGGAAAACCATGAGTAAGATGTCTATGGCTTCCTCTAAAACTGTGTGCTTGTGTTTTTGGTAGGTCAGAGTCCTGGTATATTGCAAAAGTATTTATATGACATTGTTCATCTCAGTTTCACATTGAAGAGATTTAATTTTTCTCCTTGCCTTGAAGTTTATAAGCATACATGTTTACCAAGCATATCACACATGTTTGTTGGTTAATTGAAGAATTTCTCTTCCTTTTTATATTTACTATAGACTTCCATAATGAAATCACTGGATTTGACCAAATCTATTAGCATATAAATATGAGTTACATGACATAGACTTGTAAAGATTATTTCAAGAAGTAGCTGTTGAGATGTGACAAGATGGTAAACAACTTCATTAGATACAAACTTCTCCAGGGAAGAAACCAAGCCTTATATCTTTTTAAATATTCAGCACTTAGTGACTGACACACAAGCACTCAATAATTATCTATTGATTTGTGAATTAGGTTAACATTGAATTTTCCTATGTTAACTACTACAGGAAGGTATATGATATTTTATTGAACCAGGCATAGTGATATAAAAGTAATAAATTCAATGCTATTTTCGGATTTCAGTATGTGTAGAGATTGCTTAATAAATTTGTCGGAAATGCATATTACCTGACTCCATATCCACAGATTTTCAGTCAATAAGACTGAGTGTGGTCCAAACATCTGAATCTTTAAATGCACCAGAGTTATTTTGATGTAGATAATCTGTGCATTACGACTGGAGAAACTATCCCATAGAATAGTCTGAGCTATTTCTGTGCATTAGTGAGATGTTTAAATATACTTAGTATATACTGGTTCTTAATTACATGAAAGTTTGAAAACACTAGTATGCAATCTGAACATAATGGACTATATATTATATTTTGCTGTGTATAATGTACTCCTGTGTATAATGCATGCCCACGTTTTTGATCCAAACTTTCAGGAAAAAATTTTTTTGTTTTAATTAAAATTTTTATTTGTTTATATTAGGTACTTGATTTATATTATAAAAGGATTTTAGCATTTTTTTTTAACATAGTATGGTACACTTTTAACTCAAGCATGAATGAAAGAATTGAAAACATTTATATAAATACGAATTAGTACTACCCATGTAGAAGGCACATCCCTATTTTTCCCTAACAAATTAAGGCAAAAGAATGTTCATTATACATGGCAAAATACAGTAGTAATATTTTCAAATAAAAAAATTTCAATTACTACCATATCTGTCCCAGATGCTTTCTTAAAAATATGTTTATTTTGTTATTTTTATATAGATTCTTGTGAATGTATGTATATGTATATGTGGTTGTAATCTATTCATTCAGTACTATTAAAGTAGCAAATATTTACTGAATCTTCAGAGGTACCTGATAATTTCAACAATTTTATGAGCAGTGTAGTAACACTGCATTTCTTAAATCAGTTTTTGAGTTTGATTAAAAAAAAATCATCTCAAAACTTGGGGTAATTAAAGTTCAGATTAACTGATATTGTTATAGAGGGAATATTCATTCAAATTACATCAAATGGCTGATATGACTTCAGAAATCACAGGTGAAATGAAAGAGTGCAGCAGGCCCCAGGCCTCAGAGAACTCTTTACCTTTAAATGGCTTTCTTCCTGGAAACCTTCCATCCAAAATCACCTTTTTTTTTTTTAATTCAGATTCAATAAGCATTAACTGGGCATCTAACCAGTGCTATAAACTCCTAGTTTTAAAATCATATATTATTTTACTCCATCCCTACAACCATGGTAGGCGGTGTGCTATTCATTGTTGCTGTTACTGCTTACCATTTTACGTATATGAAAACTGAGGCTTTGTAAAATTAGGTAAATTGCCAGCCAGTGCCAGACTCAAGACTTGAGTCTAAGTCTGAGTCCAAGTTTACACTTTCAGCCCATCTATAACCATCTTAAAAAGTAGTTTCTGATTTTATAATGCTGGCATAAAGTCGAGTAGTTTGTGGCTTTATAAAGCAGAATTTAAAACTTCACAAAGTCTTAATATGAGTATATCCCCCACTATAGCAGGTCCTTAAATGATGTTTCATTTGATATAATTTCATTATAACATTGGTGAAAAAAATAGATGCCCACTGACTGTGGAGCTGGCACATTCTCCTCATGTCTGCAGGAATTTTCTCCAGGTGCTTCTTTTCCTCCCACCTTCTAATGGTATTTCTAAATTGCTCCAGTTGGTTGAGTGTGAGTGTGTGTGTGTGTGTGTGTGTGTGTGTGTGTGTGTCCTGTGATAGAAGGGTGTTCTATCCAGGGCTGAGTCCTGGCTGTGCCTCAAGTTACTGATCCTGAACTGAAATAATGGGTTGGGCAATGAAGGAAAAAAAATGCTGTTTAACATTAGAAGAAGTTTGATGATGTTTTTGTGACCAGAAATATGCCAGAGAAACATAGTTCTTGTTTCTATCAATAAGCCTGTGGTATAATTTGTTTCCTTTTATGTTACTTCACTTAAAGTTACATGTCCAAAAGCCTATCAATAACACTGAGACTCCTACTTTTTTTTTTTTTTTT